>PVQB02000218.1:0-17174 GCA_002980475.2 Fusarium beomiforme
TAGTTATATAGCTATTTATATATATTAAAAATACTTATTTATTATTTACAAGTAATGTTAATATGTTAAAAAAAGGGTTGACTTATAGCGGTGTATCAAGTATCTTTCAAGCGCCTTCACTTCTCCAAATGGGTCAGAGCCTCTGCTACAAGGCGGGCCACTTGATCACCCTGCTCCCATACGACGTCATGGTCACCAATCAAGTCTTTCATAACCACCATGGGAGTGCCATCCCTCTTCATCTTGCTAACCATGCAGTCGATCTCTGGTTCATCAATCACCGTATCTTCTGGAGACCATGCCAACATGGCAGCTATGCCACCTGGCCAGCTGAACTTTCCGTGGTAATTGACTGGCGATACCTCTTTCCACAGCTGCACGTCGCTGCCGTACGCACCAGTGACGAAACTTCTGTAGACGCCGTCACGACTATCGAATCGTGTGACGAGACCTGGGAAGTCATAAACTCCAGAGATACCAATTATGACCCGGGGCAGGGGAGCTAGAATTGTGGGCTGACTTGCCAATACCGCTTCACCCATCAACAACTGATATGTGAGCGTAGCTCCGGCTGAGTGGCCAAGCAGGATATAATCTTGACCCATGCCATACTGTTTGTCGAGATAAGCAAGGGCGGCTCGGACATCTAAGATATGGTCCGGATGTTTGGCTACTCTCAGTTGGGCAGCTGGAGTCTCAGCACGATCTTGAGGAAAGCCGGGGTGAGGCGAGAGTCGGTAGTCGATGCTGGCGAAGCCGCGGATAGATGAGGCCGTGATGTTGTCCGACATGAGAACGGCCTCAATAGAGGGCTTGAAGTCATTGAACGAGTTCCGCGGATCTCGAAAACCGCCACCATGAACGAATCTTTGGTGTGAAACAGAATTAGAAACATTGTGATCTCTCGAGCGAGTGGTAGACATGAAATTGGGGTTACATCGAGTCGTTTCCGAAATCACATTTATACTCTGCAGGATACACGGCACAACTCACACAATCCAATAGCCAGAAGCTGTATTCTGTTGGCAGCTGCCGCCTGGTACCTCACCCAAAGCTGCAGGCAGCCAGACACCCAGACGCTGAAGGTCATGTTCACCGTACTGGCATTGCGTGAATGCCAGACCGGCGACATGAGAAGAGGGGTTCATGATCCCTGCTGCGCCGAATGACAGACCCGACGGACGAAATCTAGCGCGTTTCCGGGATGGGCGTACTGCAAGATCGGACGGACGAATTTCGATTGCACCGGGTTATTTTGGGCACAGGCTGTGAAGGAAGCTTTGAATCGGTCTTGATTGCTTTGATGTCGCGGGAGAGGGGTCCGGGTGAGAGCTCAGGGTGCAGTGACCCGGCCAAGTTTGACGCGCAAGGCGGTTTTGGGTGGAGAAGGAGTGGAGTTGGTGATGGCCAACGTGGAGAAAGCTTTAAGCCAGGGCAATTCTGAAGCACGAAGAAGCTTGTTGAGAATATGAAAGAAATGAACCGGACCGGCCAAGCAGCCAAGTGCTCTCACTTGCACAAAGTTGAAGAGGTGGTGGTGGGATTTTGATCGTTCTTGTAGGAAAAGCTACTGCGAGCGCAACGAGTTGGCATTTCGGAACTTCGGACGACCTCAAGGACCAGATACTGGATGATGTCGCGGGGACTACCCAATCTGCTGCTGGATCGACCATGGGGATGTTGGTGTAAGCATTGGAGGAGGACTGAGAGCGACTAGTGACCAGGCATCTGAACTACAATAGGTCAAGATTCACAGACAGTCAAAGGCACCCAGGCTTTCACTGACTGCGATTCGAAGGAGCGAATCAAATAACGCTTCAGAGTTTGGAAGAACTCAGCTCGGGAGCGAATGATTGGCTGGCTGGAGTTGCATTTTGCTCTTTCGGGCTCGTTGGCGTGGCCAGAGATAGACGACCCCGTGCAGATATGGTGCTTATCTGAACCACAATGTCAGCACAGCACACTACGCGTCGAGCGGCTCATTTCCCCCAAATAGGCAACTTCCGAAGAGCACGGATGCATCTATCTGACCAGATTCGCCTTTGTTGAGTCAAAGGTCGGTGCAAATAATAATCAGTAAATACCTCTTGGCTTACAAGGTAACATGCCGAGGCCCAAATGAATTGATAACTGACACCCACCACTGATGTTTTGAGAATCGTCGCTCCAGCATCAGGGTACGTCCTCACAGTGTCTATTGAGTGGCCAGTAGATCCTCTCATTCACGGACGAAAAAGGGGATGTGGATATGCGTACATACAAGGTTTATCAGTTGATGCTATATTTTCTTTTTCTTTTCTTTTGTTTAAAAAAAGAATAACTCATATCATAAGCACCCTCCTAAAGATCTTTTCAATATCGAGAACTGTGATAACCATTATCCATTATAAAGCATATTGGTGTTATTGAGTTCGCGACCGTTATTTCTGGTAGGAATGAACATAACGAATCTTGGTATTATTTGATTTGGCAAGATCTTGGATCTATCTGACGCTGCTATCAATAGCAGCGCTGAAGCTCTGGTCATGGGGAATAACACAGGCTTTAAACATGCGTTGATGCAATGAGTCAGCGAATCCGGCACTTAACTAGGAAAGGCACCGATGACGAAAGGAACAATTACGAGATACTCATTGACCTTTTTATGGCGGAAAGTATAGATAGTACTGACCTAGGACGTGAAGGTTGAATGAGAATGTTGACTTTGAAAAGCTTCTCTGGGATGATTCGAAATGGCTGCAGTAAGGCAATTCTGCCTACAAGGCCCACAATACCCTGCTTACCGACTTGGATAATGTTCTCCAAATGCTTATGAAAAAGAACGAAGTCCTGAAGTTAATAGAAAGCGGCCAAGTTTTGATGTTCCTTTCCTAAATGTCCGTGAGGCCTTATTATCTTCTGATAATTAAGGTGATGTTTTTTTTTAATAATTGCTTCCTGTAGGTATAGTGATTAAGAGATAGAACTTTTCAAGTTGCCTCTCTGTAGCCCGGGGCTTTTAAGCGTGTCAGGGGGGTTGAAACGGACTGCCCAATTTCCGTTCGACCCCTCCATCAGCAAGGGATAATGCGACTACGGACCTGATGTTATTGGCGGCCTCATTATACACCTGCAGCTCACAGCCTCCAAGGCGGTATGCGAGGCGACCTGAATAACCCCCCCTCTTGCTTCCTGGCTTTTATAAGCTCTTTTGATTTTTGTATTTCCCTTCCTTCTGTCTTCCTTTTCATCTCAAACCGATAAATTAAGGCTACACTACTCCTAGAAGATGGCGGAGGCTTTTGGCATAGTGGCTGGCGCAGCGGGATTTGTGTCTCTACTGTTACAAATTACTAGCGGGATTAACAAGCTGCACGATATTACGAATAGCGCAGAAACAGCACCAACCGAAATACAATCTCTCCTGCAAGAGTTGGAATTTTTAGTTCATGTTATGCAGAAGGCCAACGACAAGGCTCCATCGCAGAATGATCCCGTTTTCCAGCATTGCCAGATGAAATGCGATCAAGTTGTCAGGGATCTAGAGGCCCTGAACAAAAAGCTGGTAACGGGGTCAAAACGCAGTGCGAAGGGTAAAGTATTTATAATCCTTACGTTCCGCCATTGGAAAGAAAATGTTGAGGATTTACGACGCGATATTGGCGAAGCCAAGCTCAACCTGATCCTGTGAGTGCATGCTCTCTGATAGCTCTCTATCCGGTATCTGTTCGTCCCAGAACGTAAGCTAACACCCTAGTCTTCTTACTCTTCATCCCCAAGTCCACCTGAACGAGATTGCCCTGGTTAATCGGCTCTCCATTTCGCTTACTCGAGCGTTGAGTCGACGCAGAGATGACAGCCCTTCTGAAGAACTAGGGCCGACCCCATGCACCAATTCATCCAATCTTCCCACAGTTTCAAGACCAACTGCCGCGTTTTCTGATCAGCGTAGGGTAAAACGACGCGGGGACTGCCTTTCTAGGCACTGTTCCTGTATATGCCATCGTACTGAGAGAACATCTCGCCGCTTCTGGGCACTCGAGCACACCCCTCTGGCATTTTTTAGACAGACTTGCGACAAGGAATCCTGCAACGTCGTCAAATATGGCGGAACAGTTAGGTTAGCTCTATCTCAGCTTGGAATCCGATGGGCAGCGGTTATTCAGCTTTATATTGTCACGACATCTGGAAAATACTCGCTACGTCCAAGTTTCGACGTAGAGCGAATCGTACCGTACACCTCACCCGGTTTCGAGATATTGTGGAAAATGCGGAACCTTGAAATTTCATTCGAGGAAGGCCGAGAAGAACTCGTCAATCTGCATCGGACGGACCCAACCTTCCCCGATCATGTCGATCCGAGCGGGCACTCTTACATTGAGGTAGGGCAGCTACTAGCCAGGCCCTCATATGTGTAGTTAACAAGTGACTAGTGCCTTCTGATGACACCAGCACGGTGGCCAGTTGAGAGGGAATGTCGATTTAAACTACTTGAACTTTTCATGGGTGAATTCAAAATGACACGCGGGACTGAACATTCGAGGTAAGCTTTATGAACGGACACAACTTTATGAATCCTGAATCTAACATATGCGCATTTAACAGGTTCCTTTCTAGATGCGCAAGCTGGATAGGGGAAGCACCTCATTTGAGACTCCTAGAAATCCTTCTCGATCTGGGCTTTTTTGCAGCTGAAATCAATATCCACGACTGGCCGGAATTCTGCTCTGTAGACTGGTTCGCGCCAGACATAGCTCCGGATCCGTTCTTTGTTGAATACCTTCGACTTCTCTGCAAAGACAACCAAGGAATGCTTTGAAACTTCATTTTACTTGCATCAACTAACGATATCGATACAGGGATTGCCGAGATGTCTCCTCTTCACGAAGCCGTCTTGTTTCAGTCACCAGATTCCGTTCGAAAATGGGTGGCTCGCTCCAGAAAGGATGAGAGAAACGCCTTCGGCCAGACATCTCTTCATCTTGCCATATCAACCCCCCAATATCTGCGAATGCTCATCGAAGCTGGCTATCAGTTAAATGCTCGCGATAATTATGGTATAACACCCCTCATGTATGCGGCAGCAATAAACCAAGAGGAAGCTGTAATAGCGCTCATAGAAGCTGGTTCCGACCTGAATGCTGAGGATAAATGGAATCGCAACTTTATGTTTTACGCCGGTCTTCGTCAACATTGGCACCTGGTTCTCAAAATTCTGAACATAATCGAAAACCAAGGTGGTCCGTAGGCAGCCGAGGGATGGGCAGAATACGCAACACTTCTATATGTCGTGGTCTTCCAAGATCATCTAAGAAGCAGCGGCGTATCCCTTTATCAATTAATGGCCAAATGTGGTACTGTCAACTTCCTACACGACGTAAGGGGATATAGAAAAAGCAGATGCTTGCTACATGACATGAGATCCCTCGCAGATTTTGAGGCCTTGCTCGCCAACGGGTTCACAATAGTCAATCATGTTGATAGCGACGGCCAACTCCCTGTCATGGAAGCTGCTGGTCGATGCGACTCTGCTTTGGTTAGCAGGCTGCTAGCTTATGGAACTGACATCAACCACAAGGATAAGTTTCATAATACATCGCTTTGCTATGTTCTGCGGCGACTTCACGCTGCTTCAACTACTGTTGACCACATACTTCTGAGAGCCATGGAAACATTACGTGTTCTGCTCGAAAATAACGCCAATGTCCTCACAAGAGATACTTGTCGATGCCCTTGTTCGCCGCAAGGTTGCCTCCCAGCGGCAGGGCTTCAACACGAGACATATCCAGATATCGGGCGTACCTGTGTTCCTGTATGGTCACTAGAATGGCTTAGCCTTGTGTTAGAACATCGAGGAGAAAGTGAAGCAAAAACGAATCTTCTATCGTTTATCAGAAGGGCCAAGCATGCTGAGATGGGAATGACACACGTCTGTTGTCGGCGGGAGCAGGGTCATCTCCGACAAATTGTCCGTGGGAAACCTATACCAGACGAGGATATCGACGAGATTATAGATGAGGAGTCCGAGTTTATTGAGGATTTGGAAAGGGAGATGGACCAGAGCTCGAGAAAGGGCTACAACGCACTCCTAGATGACTGGATTGTCCAGATCAAGACCTCACTGAACAAAGTATGTATTGAAGCTGCAGAGCAGCGCGAAGATTACAATGTTGAAAGGGTAAGCATTGACATCAGCACTTGTTCTTGATTACCGAATGCTGATCAGTGCCATAGCCAAAACAGGGAGTGGATCACCAGCGTGATTCTTTCATCTATACGGTGGAGCCATGCAGGTGGAGAGATCCCATGACAGAAGTTAAGTGTCAAATTTCAGAGTATGTTTGTTGGCTGGAACAAGAGTATTCTTCCCGAAAGGCATCCGAGATGAACGACTCCCTTAGGGAGGGGTGGTACCTGAGAAGGCTTTCCTGGTTTTATCGGCTCACATATTTGTTAGAAATATCAGCAGCAGAAGTCATTAACAACATGCGGAACCGACAAGTGTTTCAGGAACAAGGCGAATGCAAGCCTCTAAATATAGAAGAGGGCATAAGGCATTTTGATTTAATGTGGACAAAGCGGGAAGAAAGACTAGAGGTAGCTGGAAATGGAGTTAGGCTTGTCTCAGAGGTAACTATCATACGAGAATAATGCTTAGGGACCTAGAGCAACAGAAACGCAAAGTACACATCTAAACATATGACCAATATACTCCTTGCTCCTACTGCTGCCTATCATGAAAGTTCAGACTGAAAAGTTAGATATCTGGATGGCCATATAAAGAGCTGCTCTAAGAGTTATAGAGCTTTTGGAATTTACAATCTCCATTTGTCGCCTTGGATAGCCAGAAATATCACTTAGCAGGCCTTGTTGAGTGAGACACGTTATCCCGCGCTATGGCTTGACTGATGAGCTAGAAAGCTCTGGACTCTTGGGAACCATTGCTGTTATTAATAGCGTGTGCCAGGAAATGGCATTAACCAAGTGGTGCTCAAACGGGGTCAGCGTGGCTTAATAATTAGCGATCAATAATTAGCTCTTATTTAAATACTATTAACTGCAGCGTTTCTGGGCCTATTCTACCTACTTGTAATTTTTGCAGACTCTTTACCCTAGGCATAGAGTGTTTTGGTATGTTACGGAATGACAGAATTTCTGCTTATTCATCGGTACTTGTTTTGCCTGTTGTTATCGGTGATCTGGTGGTACTAACTCCTAGCGGCAACCATCCCACGCACAACTTGCCTGAGATCTCCATCGTACTATAACATTGGAGATATTAGACTTTCTCCCACAGCCTGCCTTTGGTTAGGTACAACCTGGCAGCGAGGTAGAACGCCGTTCCAGCACCAAGCATGCTGCCAGTAAAAACTTGGAGTTTCCAATAACTCCCGCCTGCGCTCGAGATTAAAGCACCTCCGATTGGGCTGCCAGTGAGCGCAGCCACAGACATGAACGCATACATGGTCCCGGAACGTGTGCCTATCTCTTTGAGGTCTGAAATGTGCGCTACCAAAGCCGGGCTGATGGCTGTGTATGTGCCAGAACTGAATCCGAACAAGGCGGCAAAAGCGATGGCTGACGCATTGCTATGCCCTGGAAGCCACAAGGCCAGCACAAAGATGGTTGAAAGAGTCGCGGCGGCTATTGACACGTTGAAGCTGCCAACCTTGTCTGCTATGTATCCCGGCAGAATACGCCCGATTCCACTGTTGCAGTCAGTATCGTACCAATAAGCCTGTGAACACTAGTGTGAACACCTCCGAGGTAGGCATATTTTACTCACCTTGATGCATTAAAGATCGAGACTAGGTACCCAGCCATACTATTCGACAGACCGACATGTTCACCATATGTTACCATGAATGTAATGGGAATGAACATGCCCATGGAGTAGAAGAAGCCCGCCGAGGAGGTTAGCACAAAAGAGAGCGAAGTAAAGGGGCGGAGATAAGCCATGATGCCCGCCCCCTTCGGCTGAGGTGGAACTCGTGATCGAACGGTTAAATTTGTCATGAGGAGAAGACCAAACAGGAGGAAAGCGCAAACACGCATGGTCCATCCGAACCCAATTCGTGGTATCAAGCGATTGACCACGATAGGCAAAATGGTGCCGCCGAGACTCGACCCGCTAGCTGTGATTCCCAGGGCAAGGGCGCGCTTTTGTCGGAACCAGGTGGTGACGCAGCTGAAGGATGGATATAGAACCATGGCTGCACCGAGAGGACTGCAGATCGCCTGGGCTAAGATGAATTGGTAGTACTCGGATGATATCGATGCCATCATTAATCCGAAGACGTGCAGTAGTGTTCCCGTAAGGAGAAGGTAGCGCGGGCCGAAATTGTCAAAAGCTCGTCCTACGAAAGGTCCCTAAGTGACAGGTTAAGCACACGTAGCATAAAAGACTTGGAGTCAAGGCTTACAGTGATGAACATCATAAACATTGACAAGGCCGGGATCCATGAAACAGTGCTGGGTGACAAGTCCTGCAACTGGTTTGCCTCGTAGTATGCCTGGAAAACGCCGACGCCTGCCTTGCATGTTAGTCATTGGGAGTTTTGTACTCCGGAGAGCAAGATGAGGGAGGTATTCGCACAATTAGTCCAACCAAAACTGGCAAAAAGCCCAAAGAAGCCCCCCAAGACAACTAACCAAGCTTTAAACCCGCCATCTGGGAAGTCGGCGTTGGGCTTAGGAGTCTCGGGCTCTGGCTGTTGTTCAGTGTCTGGCTTCATGGCAGTTCCGTCAATCGTGTATGGAAGTTAGTTTGGGGAAATAAAAGTACGGTATAGAAGCGATTTTAATTTATATTAGCCAATTGAGTTATAGAAGAGTGTGAGTCACGTCAAACTGCCATGAACAATATACCGATCTTCTTATCACCGATATATATTATCCCCGACCTCGGGGAAAAACTTTCCTGGCTAGTAAACAGCAGATCAAATATCTCCGCTCTAGCTTAACCCCGCGAAAAAACTACCCCGGGCTCGGTGCTAACTTGTTGACTGAAGGGCGTGCCAAGTGGAGGCTTCCCAGTCAACCAATTAATTGCCGTGGAGAACAACTGAGTCAGTGCCTCTCGTAGCAAATACTGGTTTTCCATAAAGCTCTGTTAACTCGCTCTCACCCGCTTGTTCGCCCAGTCCGCCAGTTTGAACCTTTCCTCTATTAATCATCTGCCCGGGGCTTTTCTGCGTAAGTATATCTTGCATTTTGATTATCCCCGTTGACCTGAAATCCACCAGAGTAATGATTCTGATTTCCTCTTCCACCGTGATAAAACTGGTTGCCAGACCCGCTGTTGTTCAATACTACTCCTGCGCTGCGATCTTCTTCCAACGATGGAGGAAGTTTCTTCACCTCCTCTAAAGCTCCCTGCACAGTCTTAATATCCTCTTGGCTCACTAAAGGCTCGATCGCGACGAGGCTCGCGTTGGTAAGAAGTTCTACCATGATTGTCTCGACTTTCTTTCCATCGCCGTTGTTTACCGCCGAGGCGTACCGCTCCATCTTCTCTCCATCTTGAATGACAGCGTCGAAGAGATTCTCCATGGATCTTAGCTGTCCACAGCCATTGTCTGCTACATGCTTGATAACTGGGTACAGCTCTTTCATTTGATCCGTTTCCTCCTTGCTCAACTTCAGGACGCTTCGCACTGAGCTGAAAACTTGCTCGACAACTGGAAGATGCTTTGCCACCGTGCAGAATGCCTTTGGAATATCTGAAGCATCTTTTACTATGCAGCACGACTCTATCGCTTGACCAAGGACAAATATGGTAGTGTCAAGTGCCCTGAGGGCATGTGGTTTGGTGACCTCTGAGTTTGACATCGTAGAGCGAAGGGGGGGTTGGTAGTCCAATTGAAGTTCAATGATAAAGGATAGTGACAGAGATCTAAAGGTTTGAAGTTGAGCATCGAAATTATATTACACAGACAGAAATAAAATGGAATTGTCCCGGCTTTCATGGGGCTTAATGGCTAACCTTGCTAACTTGTGCAGCATAAATCAGGCTCTGGGGCTGAGTCACTACATGAGACTTGGCGGCATAAGCGCTCGGCGTAAGGCTCCAAATGGGTCGATATGTCGTCCAATAAGTGTGCTTGGATGCATTCCAGGCTACATGCCTTGCGAAGAGGTTGCATGCTGACTGCATAAATATCCCCGCTCGGACATGACACCATTCTGCAAATGACAAGGCATAACCCAACTGTGTTTGTGTTTTACAGAGATTTCAGCCCTTGACTAGATACGAAAAATAGTCACTGCCTGGCCTGGTTGTCGATCATTACTGCCAGACAGGGATAAACATCATCTCACCCCGGCTACAACAGCCCTCCGCGCTATTGTTTCATTTGAGGGATTAGAAGCACCTGCACTGATACGATGTCGGGTGCAGAGGTGCTGGGCGTCATATCCGGCGCCATAACCGTGATTGAGGCTACTATCACTCTATGCAAGATCGCCAAGGACTCTTCGGGTCTGCCCCCATCCCTCCGAGATGCAGCATCTCGCCTCCCGCTCATACAGGACAGCCTCACAATAGCAGCTCACGGCATCCAACACGACTCTCAAGCACAAGAGTCATATGCTGCACTTGAGACTGTGCTTCAATCATGTAGCGACAAAGCAATCCAGTTACATCAGATCTTTGAGGCCATGGTTCCCCAGGCGGGAGCGACACGGACCCATAGATATCTCAAGGCTGTGAAGTCCTTTCCTCAAGTTGACAAGGCCAACGTTCTCGTTGAAGGGATTCTTGGAGATCTACAAGTCCTTACGTTGAACCATGTTGTCAAGGCTGCCACGAGAGAGCAGATCAAGGAATTGATGGATACTAGAACGAGGTCAACTGGAGAAGGAGAGCCGTTTGTGAGGTTGCATAATACTGGTATCGGGAGACAGTACGTTCATACAGGACAGGGAGATCAGAATGTCGCAAGCAGCACGGCCACGCAGGTCAATGGAACTTTCCACGGCGGAACTTTCAATTTTACTCAGACATGATCAGCAGCCTATAAGGATGGAAATTGTATTCAACGGTGCCTAGTATATATAATCATCCATTTGAAATCTTTGATCATATGGAGCTTTGAAGCTGGAGGTTTCTGACGAATCTTCAAGCAACTCTCTGATCAGTATATGGTTCCTGCTCTGATGCCCTTCAGAGATAGCTGCTTTTAAGGCTATGGAGGAGAAGGCTGCAGCAGCCGAAAAGCGAAAAGAAGCCGAGGCACAGATCCGAGAAGAAGCTGAAGAGGCATTCTACCGAAGAATGGAGGATATGAAATTAGCCCAGGAGGAGGCTAAGAAGGAAATTGAGACAGCTAGAATTGAAGCAGAAAAGACTGCTAGGGAGAGAATGGAGACCGAAAGAAAGGTCCAGGAAAAACGAGCAGAAGAACATGCCCGGGCAAAGGCGGAGGCTGAAAGGGCCGCCTTGGAGAGACTGCGAGCTGAACAAGAAGCAGAAGAAGAGAGATCAAAGCGCTTCAAAGAGTTTGCAGAGAATCTTGAAAAAAGAAGTCAGATTGAAAGTCGAAATGGAGAAGAGAGCCGAGCTTGCTGAGAAAGAGGCCATGGCGAAGCAAAACGCGGACCTTGAACGACTGGCCAAGTCAAAGATGATTCAAAGTATGGATGAGATTGTCAGTCTGACTAAAAAGAGAGTTCTTCACGATTCGGTTACAGATGGAGAGTCTATCGGATCAAAGGAGAGACAAGGCTGGCTGATTGAGACGCGTAATGAAGCAGATGCTGAGAGAAGCGTGTTACCAACAGAAAAGGGCCATCTGACGGCACCTCGCTCAGGCATGCCGCCACGACATGCCACATGCGCAACTGTAAACTCTGCTTCAAGCGCCTCAATTAAACTTCCAGGCGTTTCACCGACTCCTTCTTGGAAAGATGCTCATCCTGAGGCTCCTGATCCGTGGGGATCTGGATCTGAAAGTGATGATGAGGGAGCCCCAACAAGAGCCGAAACTAATACTCTGCATCCAGCCGGATCTAATCAGAGAAGACAAAATCCTCGACGGAGCATATTTGAGAGACAACAAAAGCAGAGGGAATACGAGAAAGCAAATATCCCACATATTGAAGACTTGGTTGACCAGATAGCTGATGCTGTCATGGAAAGACTGATGCACTCTCCCTACAGTAATATTTTAATGCATCGCCCTCAGCAGACTGGTCGAAACAATCGTCGACATATGCGCCCTACAGCTGATCCATTAACCCCAGCTCCAAATCCCTTCCCAAGCCCGAGGAGATTTGCAGACGAAGGTAACCCAGGCTACTCCCAGGGCCCACCTGCATGCGGCCCGTCGGCGCGGTTTTACAGGCCTCCTAAGCCAGAGCGTTTACGAGGCCGAAGTTTGCGAGGCTCAACAGGAGCTCCGTCAATCGACCTAACCCCACACGCTGCACCATCTTCGCAAGAAGTTCCTATCCCTACTGGAAAAGGTAGATCATCACCTCAACCAGGGCCTCCACCTCTAGAAGATTGGCTCAACAGTGGTGCGCAGTATGGATCTCAGACTAGCTATTCGGAGGTTGACACCGTCACTCAAGAGACTTCTACGGTCCATGGGGTTACTCCTGACAATAGTGAGACACCATGGAAAAAAACCGAGCCATGGATTCAAGACGTTGTTTCCGAGTCGGAGGATGCAGATAGGACGAAGAAAACATTCAGTATGGACAATCTTGATACATATCTGGCGGGGCAAAAGAACGGGGACAGTCTTGAGAAAGCATATAAATATGTCTTCCAAGATGAGCCAGTTCCAGCGAGTCTTCCCATAGGTGTAGGTGTAGGATATTAAGTAATACGTGGGCTTAGGACGAAGTGACAATTCTATTTTACTTTCTCTAAGCATTTCGATTTATGTCATCATTCAGTTACAATTCCGACTCTGGAATGGTATTATAACATCACCAAAAAGATACCGTCAACAGAATTGTCTATTGACTAGACAATTTCGAAGGTTTAGCGATGTGATGTCCTTTCGAACTCGTACACAATGCGCTCCCCATAGACCGTCCTTCGACTCGTCCTACATTGACTATTTCGTCCGTGGCAGGTATGTGAAACACTAGGTACAAACCCCAATGTCTTTATTACCCGTGCAGCAGTTGTCGAAAGGCTGAGTATTTCCAGACACGGTACACTTAGACTAAGATGTTAAATTGTGTTAGTAGCCTGTAACACATCAGAGAGTTTCAAGGTGAAGAAAAAGTACCCCGTCAAATGTATTACTGCCGCAGCAACTTTGAGTATAGCCATTACGCATTACAATCTCGCCGGCGTCATTGATGGAACAGCAATATCGCGTTGCCTGGGCGGAAATGCTAACAAGAGTTAGCCGCACTGATAAGATGAACGCAGGCCGAGGATATCTCAATATTGAGATAAATAGGGTATAACGTACCTTGAGGCGAAAGCAACAGCTGGTAGTAAGATTGAAAACCGCATTTTAGATAATAAATCTTTAGTGCTAAAGCTCAGTAATGATTTCTGCAAATAATGTGAATGATAAATGGGTTTGCAGCAGAGTAAGGGGACAGGCCACGCATATATAACTAAACTACTAACTACTAATACGCTTACAGAAGAAAGTACTTACGGTTTACGGAAAAGCAGGAATCAAGTTTCACGTAGGTGTCTAATAAAGTTTGAACTCTAAGATATAACTTCTGCATTCATAGTGGGTCAATACGAGGAGAATAAATTGGACAATGCGTAATAATATACATATCCGTACTATGATCATCGTTTAGTTGTTGGTGAGTTTGTTGACCGCTGTTTCAGAGCTCACTATCATTGTTCTGGTTATATGTGTAGGGCTTAGTTATGTTACAATGACGAGCAAGCTACAAATTAAGAAGGCCAGACAACAATGCGTTAAATTAATGTCCAATGTCGTGATTGGAATTCTAGTTGCTTGTAAGGAAAGGTATAATTAAATTGTTCCAAAGGGAATATTAAACCACGAATCTGCCATTACCTCAAGTTGACGCTGGACTCAATAGAGAAGAGAAGGTGAGCTCGTAATATGCAGGGCGGGGCTCTTGTCACCTCGCAGCTCTGCCCGCAGAAAGCAATAGTACGGTTTGCAAGTTAATAAAATAATAAACTTTGCAGCTGACAAGGCCGATACTCTTTTTCCACAATATTAGCTTTCGCCGGAGTTTACCTCGAGACAAAAAGCACTCATAGGTGGTCAGCGATCCTCCTGGAGCCCAAAAGTTGATCATACTATCTTCGTGTCATAAGAGCCGTGTTATCCGAAACGGAGGTCTTCAATACTATACCGCCGGTACTCTCTGATGATACAGACAGATTTCTAAGCGGCGACGCGAACCTAATTTATCATCACGTGTCGGGAATAATCAGCTTTTACACCGGCTCTATGGATCTTCGTCCATGGCTCTTTAGCGTCGATGAGAATAATACAGCCTGGGTCGGGGTTCTGGCAAGCCGATGACCCTGTCTTCTCCACCAGAAATCGGTACTGCTATACGGCATTTATCCACACATGGGTCGTCTAAAACGACCGTTATTGCCAGAGATACCGAACAGAAAGAAGCATTTCCTGTTTATCATTCCTTGCTAACCCAGCGTGCCGAGAGACCGAGTTCCGACAGATGGCCGACTCTAACGATCTCTGCCTGCACGTTCATTCTTACAGCAAGGATCAGCATTCATTTCATGCGCTGTTACTATTGTCCTTAGCTATCTTGGGGGAGAAGGTTACAGAACTCGAGGTTGCAGAACTCGCGGGAGAGCCCAAGGCAAGGATTTTCCCTATTCTTAGAAAGCTAAAGGAAAAACAAGCATCACTTCGTTCAGCCGGTCATAGTTTTTCTGTTGCCGTTGGCCGCTTAGTCAAGATCTGGCCATATTGACTACATATGTTACTGTGTGCTTCGGTTTTTTGTTGGGGATGACGCCTCCTTTCAGCCCTTGTGCTGATCCCTTTACGATAGATGATTGTTGGCAGATTCGGGCGAAAGACCTCTTCCTCGGTGACTGGCTGCGCCGCACCCATGACTCGCCTAGCACATTCCTGTCGACAATAGGATGGAAGTCCTAGGGCTAATTATGCAGCCCCTTGGCGACCAAAGGGGCTGTCACCTTCTAAGATAGAGTCGAGAAGATACCCGATGAGTCGGGCTCTTGCTGGCTGCCGCATAGTCAGTAAATACACCAATACATAAAATGAGGGGCAAAACTCACAGGCTAGCCGGATCGGATCAGGCCGTGGGAGGAGAGGAGAGGAAAGGAAGAGACATTTACCGAAGTATATATAAGGCCTTCAAGCCCGCTAATCCAATGGCAAGTCGACGATTATATATAACAATAAGGATGATAATGGTGTTATCGTTAACGATGCTACCAAGGAACGGATAAGTAGGCGCGCCGTAATGCAGAAAAAGCAATTCACAATGCTCAAGCTTAAGCTCGGCGCATCAGAAGTAATTCCAATTATATATACCAAACATAACTTACCTCAAAAATACCAAACAAAACACTCTGCCTAATCTCGAAGGAGCCTTTCAAGTATAGCCTCTGCTTCCGCCAGGCACTGCTTTCCTTGCGCAATAGCATCTCGTAACCGCGAGATATCCTCCAGTTTTACTTCCTTTGTTTGACTTTGGCTTTGCCACCATTTCTTGTCCTTAAAAGCTACCTGTCAGCGAATGCCTATGGATTATGAAACACAGAAAACGTACCTCATTTGGGTCATAAGTTGCTTGGAAGCCAGTTTGGACAAACCCGCTCTCGGAGGACTGAAAGCCATCAGGGTTAAATCCTTCATCTTCTGATGGTTCGGAACTCCTCCTGGAGAAGCCTTGATCATTGCGATTACTCATTCTTTGTATTTGGTAAGTCACGAGACCGGGAACCGGCCACCCCGCTTTTGGCCTCAACACCATAACCTTCATCAATTCAATCACTCAAAAAGTCGATATAATACCCTGATTTTCATCCAATCTTGACCCACAATGCCTTCTTATACAGAAGAAGATATGCTTAAAGCAATTAACCTTGTTCAAAACGGCCAATCAACAGTTAAAGCTGCTGAAGAAGCTTCTGTGCCACGATCAAGCTTACGGCGCCGACTTCAAGGCATTATGCCTAAAAATAAAGCTCATATAGATTAATAGCGGCTCGGCCCGGCCGTTAAAGCCAATCTCATCTCTTTTTTAAGGCTTTAAGATACCCTTTATACTCCATTGACGCATTTCCAAATCAGGCAACTTGTTATACGTATTTTAAGCTTATAAGGCGATAATAAACCTCTTGGCAAGCATTAGGTTACCCGATTTATCGCACGATCAGAACGAATCAAAACGCTTAAAGCAATTAGAGTTGAATATAAGCATATTAAAGGAGCAAAAGCAATTATCATCCGGTCTTGGTTCGACCAATTAAAGGATCCCGAGGTCACGATAATCCGCGGCTGTAACCGTTAGAATATGGATGAAACGGGTATCTTCTAAGGGGTCGGTATTAACGGCTTAGTTATTGGCCAATCAGAGAAGAGGAAGACCTTGAAAAGAAGCCCTTACAGGCGCAGCTGGGTTATAATAACGGAAGCTATATGTGCTGACGGCACGGCCCTTCCTCCCTTTGTTATCTTCAAAGGTGATCAGCCGCAACAACAATGGTTTCCGAAGGATCCTTCCTTTTTAGGCAATTGGCGCTTTGTAACGTCACTAAAGGGCTGGACCACTAATGAGATTGCAGCCTTATGGCTTAAGGAGGTTTTCATCCCGTTGGCATTGCCCAAAAAGGAAGGGGAAAAGAGGCTTCTTTTCCTAGATGGGCATGACAGCCATTTAACAGATGAATTTATCTTTCTTTGCTTTAAGCATAATATACACCCCTGTTACCTTCCGCCGCACACGTCACATGTCCTTCAGCCTCTTGATTTAACTATATTTAGCTTTTTGAAGCTAATATATCGCCGCGAACTTGAGATGGAAGCCCCCCTCGTTGAACAAGGAAATACAGCTAAGACTGCCTTTTTAAGGTGTTATTTTAAGGCTCGGGCCGCTGCCTTTACCGAAGAGAGGATCCGGGCCGGCTGGCTTGCATCAGGCTTATGGCCTATTAACGTTATGAGACCGTTATCGAGCAAATATGTAGTACCGGATGAAAATGAGGCTCAAGCTGCCCAATTAGG
>PVQB02000220.1:0-65583 GCA_002980475.2 Fusarium beomiforme
CATATGTACTCAGCTACGAAGGAAGCATGAGTTCTTGCATGGCTCGTCCACGCCCTCGTCTTTAGCCCCAAGGGTTGACACTGGTCAGATGAGCACTGGAATCACTGGACCTTTTAGGTCACTGGATTCGAATGGAGTATTCGGGCTAAACTACCTAACGTTGAAGTCAATGCACCCACTTCCTTCGAGTATGGGCATGTATACTCCAATAGGTATGGCCATCATGTCTAAAGTCTATATGTCACTTGGTGAATGGTTGGGCATTGGGATCAGTTCATGGATAGATACCACTCCGACACTACTTTCAAACTTTCTCATGTACATGTCTCTTGTTCAAACTTTCATATGAATAATAAAGTTCCTGCTTTCATTGTATCTAATCCTCTGCGAACACACTCTGAGCTCCAGCATCAATAGCAGCCCATGCCTCCGCAAGAAACTCCTCAGGCTGAGTAAACTTGTAGTCAGGCAGGAGTATATTCCACTCCTCGGACACCTGAAGAGCTCCATGTTTAATCCCAAGAAGAAAGCACTTGATCATATCAGCTGCAATCTCCTTGCGTACTTCCACTGGAATAGATGGGTGCTCAGGTATCGGGAGCCACGGAGCTTTGACAATACCGGCCTCGAGGTCTTCACTCCTCAAATATTCGACCTTGAACTTTTTACCTGAGAGCCTGATTAGTATCCTCTCCATAAATGTCTTCTTTCGGGGGCTCTGTATACCTCGAATCTTCTCACCAAGAGCAACAAGCTCGTTCATCGTGATATCTGTGCCCTTCACTCCACTGACAATTGGCCACGCTCCTTCGTGCTCTATTGCGAGGGCAGTTACTTTAGCTGCATCTTGGGCAGCTGTGAGTGTGATTACTGCTTCTCCATCGTCAACAAGAAGAGCTCGACAGTCATTGAAGTTAACCGGAGTCTCGAAAAGATTGACGTGCTTGGAAGACTTGTACGGGTAGGTCATGTAGTTGGTGAAGAGTCCAAACTGGAAAAGTGTGTATTCGATGACCTATCACTGAGTTTTAGTGACTTCAAGTCGTTAGGTGATGAATTTTGTACCTTTTTGTCCTTATTGATATTTGCGAGATACTCGCGGGCTGACCTCTTGAAGTCATACCAATGGAAGTAGTCCAGCTTCGATCTAGGCATCGATTATTAGATTTCTGTCAAATCAAGCGTGTCCAGTAACTGACGAAGCCCATTCACTAGGCGCAAAGCGCTTTACACCAGCTCGGACCGCTGCATCAATCAACTTTTCCTGGGGTCCGGCAGCTGTATCTCCCGGCGCGACAGACATGAAAGACAGGACTGTATGAACGCCTTGAAGGATCCTTGTCAGTTCTTCGACGTCGTCGTATTTTGTCTGAAACCATTTTACTCCTGGGGCGATTTCTGTTTTCGGAGCATCCTGAGATGGATGTTAGCCGAGGAGAGTGTTATTTTGAAAGCGAGCGGAACCTTTCGCGATAGGATGATTATTTCATGCTTCTTTCTGGCGATAAGAGCATCTAGGACCTCTTGTCCGACATCTAGAAAGTGTTATGTGAAGTGCCTCCTTGCTTTCGATGATGAGACGTACTGCCAGCTCCTCCCGCAATCGCGACTTTTACCATGTTGAGTTTGATGAATCTTCTTGTTGACACCTAATCGAACCTAACCATTTGTTTCACCAATTTTACAAAATTTTCTTCCCTTTTATATACATACTTTTGAGCCAATTCTCTTCCGCCATGTCGAAGGATGTCAGTCTTTCTCCGCCGATGCCAAGACTTAAGTTGAGCTTATGTCCGGGGCTTATTCCCGTACTGCCAGTCAAATTGTATGACAAATGCTCCTCGAAAGCTCCGGGAAATCGGCGGACGAATGTCAGTAACCATCCTTCAGCCGCCAGCGTTCAACTCTCATCCCATATCTGACTATACTGGACAATCTTCTTCATTCCACTATACAATTCAATAATGGGAGAAAACACATCATTGGATGAGGAGCACCCATTGGCTGACTCCGCTCCGGCGGTCGATTCCGCACCAGCCCCAAAACGTCGGAAACTACGCAAAGGAACAGTCTCATGTTGGGAGTGTAAGCGGCGGAAAGCGAAGTGTATCTTTTCCGATGACCTTGGTATTTGCGATTCTTGCAAACGTCGTGGCACAGATTGCGTGAGCCAGGAATCTGAGAAACCGCCTGAAGTTGGGAGCAACAAACATATCGTGGATCGACTCGGCGAGGTTGAAGCTTTGGTGCAGCATCTGCTTAAGAATTCCCAGCATGAGAGACGCTCTCAAGATGGTCTGGTATCACCATCAAGTTCAGTATCGAGGAGACGGAGCGAGGATAGGCCAAGATGTTCCAAGTCTCCTGCTGTCACCACCACCAATGACACTTCGCCAAATGACACCTCAGCCGCAGTAAGCTAAGTATGGTCGCTTCAATTATATCATGGTACTCACAAATCATAGATCCATCCCATAGAACTCACCCCAAGGTCAGAGGAGTCGCCGCCTTATCGAGCTCCCGAAGATCCAGGACCTTATGATGCTGTGAACCGCACGCTGATATCCGCTTGGCCAAGTCCAGAAGACATGAAAATCATCATGAGTGTCCCAGTGGAATCCTCACAAATCATCAGGGCTATGACATGTGCTCCATCAAAGGACCGCGGCTCAAGACTCCCATCTCCTTCGAGTCTACTTCGACTGCCTCCACGAGGATCTCACCCAGTTCTCGTTGCTCGAAAAATGCTTGTACTGGCTACCTTTCTCCAAGGTACTCTAATCTCTTCAGAGAAATACCTTGAAAAGCTTAGCATAAGCTATGAGAAGATAATGGCTCGAATTGTCAAGGTTGCGCATGACCATGTCACCTGCAACGACGATCTTGTCTCTTCGCTCGAAGGGATCGAGTGCATCATGCTTGAAGGCCTTTATGAGAATTATTCTGGCCGTCTTCGTAGATCATGGCTCGCGGCACGTCGTGCGGTCATGATTGCACAAATTTTGGGTCTCAACAAAGGGATTGTTCCATTATCGGTGAGAGGGGCTACTGTTGAACCAGATGATCTATGGTTTCGCGTGATCAACCTCGATCGATATCTCTGTTTGATGCTAGGGCTACCTCCAAGTGCACCTGATGAACCGTCTGGTAACCTTGATGTACTTGACTCTTACTCGGCCAACCGAAAGATGCAACATCTTTGTTCGATTGCCTGTAATCGGCTGTTGAGTAGGAGGGCCTCCGATGTATTTGATCAATCACTCACGAGAGAGATTGATAAGTTGCTCCGAGATGCCTGTACAACCATGCCGGCTCAGTGGTGGACCATGCCCAATCTCTCATCCTACTACGACCTCCCCGACAAAATCCGTGAGACCCTTCGCTTTAACGACCATTTCATGCAATACCATCTTCTACTACAACTTCACATGCCATACCTGATGAAGGTCGATTCTGGGGAAGACTGGAAGTACAATAAATTAACAGCTGTAACAGCGAGTCGCGAGATCCTCACGCGTTTCGTATCCGTCCGCACGATTCCTCAATCACGATATCACTGTCGTGGAACAGATTTAGTCGCCTTCATATCTTGTACTGCTTTAACAATCGCTCATATCCTGTGTGATGAACGCCATAAGAGGATCGAAGAACATGGTTTTCACTTCCTCGCCCAACAGCGGTTAAGTGATCGTGGGCTCATCGAACAAGTGCTGAAAATTGCACAAGACGGTTTGCGTGGGCAGAATGGCGATATTGATGATATATCGAAGAGGCTGATTACTCTACTTCACTACCTTCTTGCCATTGAAGATAATGTGACAGCTGGGGTGAGGTATAGCGTTTCTTTTGCAGAAGAATCGATGAAGGATGGGGACTTAGGACATCATGTCAAAGCCAGTGAAGATGGAACTGTTCTTGACATTCATCTCCCCCATCTTCCTGTCATCAAGATCGTGCGTCGGGATCCTTACGGGAAGGAAAAACCACCTGCCGTCATGGAAGTTCCTTGGGGTAATATAATATTGGAGCAGCCAGGGCCAAGGAATGCCTCTGGGGATGCGTTAGCTGATCCTATCCCCTCATCAACACATGAAGTAAGGGAAGGAGACAATGGAAGACCAGATCTGGATGAATTATGCACCCTGCAGGATAACCAGGTGACTGATTCATGGGCGTTGGAGGGACTGGATATGAGCTTTCTTGATACCTGGGTAGAGGGTCCAGTGTTCGTCTGAACAGGAACCAATGAGCAAAGTATTTTTACTCTTGTATTCTTTATTTCGGCATCTTCCATAACATCTACTGGGTTACATTTGTCTATGGACGGGGGTTTCATCTAATCTTTAAAAACCATGAACCACTGGGTCTTTCTAGTAAAGCAACCGCGTCGATTGATGACCGGCTAGCACTCAATTCCCCGCATGTTTTGCCAAGAAGTTGTTATATCTCTCATAGAACTGAACAGTTTGTGAAGTGTGAGGAAGAACATCCATAAACCAATGCGGCAGACCAGCATAGCAGTGGATCTCGACGTCAACACCATCGTTCTTGAGAGCTTCAGCATAAGCAAAAGCGTCATCTCGAAGGGGATCGACTCCACCGCATTGAATAACTAGAAACTGTCAGTATATCCCAATGTAGTCACATGCTCAACTTACGTGTCGGAGGAAGACCCTTGAAGGATTCTGCGAGAAGAGGCGAGTGTCTATAATCTGGTTTTGCGTTGGGCGTGTAAGCATCAAAGCAATCTTCCATCATCAGTGCGCTCAGGACAGCGTCGTCGTGGTTTTGGATGTAACTGCCGTACTCGTATTTGTCCTTGGGGAAGAACTTGGGATGGCATGTTGCTGGGAAATGCAGAACTTGGGCGATGACGCCGGTAATACCGTCTTCGAGGCAGTCTAAAGCAAGGGAAGCAGCCTGAATCTTTATCAGATCTATACTCACATAAATCAATGGAGAAAGCTTACCAGTTGGCCACCGGCGGAACCGCCACTGATAATGATTCTCTCAGGGTCGACACCGAGTCTGTTTGAATTATTCTTACACTGATGATATTTAGCTCATTTAGATCTGACTATATGCTCCGAACTCACCCAAAGAAGTCCATCGTAACAGTCATTGATTGGTGTCGGGAAAGGATGTTCAGGTGCTCTGGGTCAATTAACATAATACTTATAGTCTTGTGAGAAACAATTACTCACTTCCTGTAATCGACACTGACGACGATTATATTGGGGTTTGTTGCGGCATACACATTATCAACGCCATCTATTTCATGTCTCCCGAGACACCATCCTAACACCGTCAGTTCATCTTGCCATTGAGTTCTGTGCATACATACCGCCACCATGTATTCGATACATCAATACAGCATTGTCCTTCACATTGGGCGACTTGTAAACCTTGAGCTCTACCGTGGTTCCATCACGAGTAGGAATGCCAATCAGTTCCGTAACGACTTCTTTGTACCTATCAGGTCCACCTGGTGGCATCACTGCATCTGCATCGCCAGCAGCTGCACGGACGCTGGGAAAGTCGGGAAGCGAAAAGAGAGCTGCGAATTGTTGTCGGATGCCAGGTTCTGCTTGTTCATACTCGGGTGTCTTTTTAGAATGATGACCATACTTTGGGAGGGGTGTGAAAGGTGCTGTGAGGTCGAAATACTCGCATGTAGTTTTCATGGAGCCCATTGTGATGTGCTGAAGCAAATTTTGGCGGGAAATTTGAAAAAATTCAGTTGTGCAATTTGCAATGCTTTCTCTCCGCTTCTTTGGGGCCTCTTTCTGAGTTTATATCTCTGTCTAATGCTGGGGTCTCATATGCCGCGCCCCTCTCATTGTCCGCGGACCTGAGACTACTGTAGCTTCGACAGGGAATGATTCATTGTGAGCATAGCCCATTATGGTTTAGTGCAGAGTCATTCTGCTCTTGGCCTGTAGACCTTACCCAAGATGGAGTCTGACATGTTAGAAGAGACATTGCTTTAACCGTTCTTTGGCACAGTATGCATGTATCTCTTAACAAGAGCTCTCTCCCATCAAGATTAAGCGACCCAAGTCTCGGATGAATCATTCTGATAATTTAAGCCAGCCAGAGATATCACTCCATGATCTATAGGATATAGCCCTCATATGCCGGGACATTTCCCGCGATTTCAAATTCCATCCTGACGTTGGCTAGAAAATGTAACGCTGTCTCCGCAATGGCCCAACGCATGGTAAGTACCGGGTAACTTGGTCTTCAAGAGAAGCATCAATAATGCAGCATAACAGGCTCGTCGGTTAAGGGTTAGTTATACGAGAATTGCATGAGAATTAAAATAGTGGCATTGGTTCTTGTCTGAATGAACTTGCGCATCCAAATTGCCGAGCATGCAGCGTGCCTAATCCATGAACGTTCATACTTCCCTTCTAGACTGACCTTGGTGAGAACGCTGATTGACGTGACTGTGCAGGCTATGTGTGTTCTGCTTCGAAATTTATAGAGGGATAGTACCTTCTTATGAATACATTTATTGCAATGAGAAAGGATACATGCTACTAGATATCGCTCTCATTTTCCTTTGGGCTTTATCTATGTTTGCAATAGGGCAGTTGTATCACTTAAGTAGCAAGACCATCCCCCAAGCGAACCCGGTGGACACGTATTCTGATTTGTTATTGGTCCGGAATTTCTTACCCGCCGCTCCTCCGCCCGCCCTGCGATGTGATTCATTTTAGGGACCATTTATGTTCACATACAACCTTGATTCCTCGTCTCACCCAATGGACTGGCTACCGCCTTCTGGTCTGGATTCCCAATTGAAGCCGTCTATCCGACTTTGGCTCTTTTCACAGACTCCTGACATTTTCGGCCTCTGAACAGACCCAGGCGCACTCCGCGAATTACGCTAATTCCATCGAGTCGTGATGACATACGTTCGAGTTCGATTCGATACGATCTGATGTGACGCGTCGCGACACAGAAGCAACGAACCTCCACCGACATTCATAAAGAATTGGATAGTTTTGAATATAAAATCTTCGAAATTAATTGCTCTCGCTCTTGGTTCTGATTGCCAACTGCACGTTAGCAAACGGGCCTAAGAGGCTCGCAGTAGGAAATGCAGCAAGTCGCTTGCACTTCAGAATCCCCCAAGCCGCCAGCCTGGCACCGGCCCTAACGACCTCGAACTCGTCGTTTCACCTCTTATTGTGTATTTGCGATTCACTCGCGCGATTACTATTAGGTTGCGAAGTGGATCGCGAGACCCATTAACCTTGGGACGCGAGTCCAGCCTTGGTTCAGTGCCTTGCGAAGCCCCTCTTCTTCCAGTTGAATCCGAGGCCACAAACTCCAACATCTTGCCTTCGTCCATCCATATCGTGCTGGTGAATTGGTGCCTTGTCATGTTTTGCTAGTAGTTGGATGCCACTCCTCCTAGCAGGTATGATGCTTTGGGCGCAAACAAGGCCTCGTTTGCGTCACCGGGCTCAGCTTTCTAGCGCTACCACAGTGAATTTTTCGGCTAGAGTATTATAATAAAATAAGAGCATTGCCCGTACTTTTATATACCTTCGTGCTATTACAGAGCCCAAATTATGAATGCAGCAAATGTTATGCCCCAGCCAATCATTAGCGCTACAAGCTCCCAGAAGGAGCGACTGCTGCCTACCTACATCGTCTGACAGGACATGCCTCGTGCTATAAATTCACGCTTGTCTGTCTCATACATGGATGACTTTAGCTTCTCCATGACACTTTGTATGCTGTGTTAAAATGCCAAAATCTGCAAATACCGCAGATGAATACGATTTTGTTGACCATGAAGATACTGCGCTTAGTCCAGAAATAATTGCTGAATTGAGGGAATGGCTCCAGCCCACTGACTACCTTGCCGAGAGCTCAGAGTATCGTCGCCATTTGCTGTCGCAGGCTCCGGGAACTGGTCTTTGGATATGCGAAACAGAAGAATATCGAAAATGGCATGACTCTCCAGAGAATGGCAGCATTTGGATCAAAGGCGTGCCTGGCGCTGGTAAATCCGTCATGGCAGCCAGTTTGATCCAGCATCTGCGAACGACCGAGAATTGTCCCGTTCTCTTCTTTTTCTTCCGAAACATTGTCGCTGCCAATTTCTCACCGCGCGCGCTAATTCAGGATTGGCTTGCTCAGCTTCTGCCTCATTCTCCCAAGCTGCAGTTCGCGCTTCAATCGCGACTCAAGGCCAGCTTGGATGAGACGTCGGATAATGATCTCATCCAGCTATTCCTTGATGGCGTATCGTGTGTGCCCAAGCTGTACTGCGTTGGCGATGCGCTCGACGAGATGTCGACTGATAATACGCCAATTTTGGAGAAGTTGAACAGTCTAGCAACTCATCGGCCAAAAACCCTGAAGTTGCTTATGACTAGTAGACCTTCTCGGAGCCTGCAGAGCACGCTGCGGGACTCTTCAATTGTTCACATTAGCTTGCAGCAGCGTCTTGTGGATATTGACATAAACGCATACCTCAATCATCGCTTTGACCTGGCGCCTAAATCTGAGCATCATAGTCAAATGAAGGATGCCATCATTCGCATGGTCGCGCAAAAGTCTGAAGGCCTGTTCCTTTACGCTAAGCTAACCATGGACCAAGTTGAAGATTCCCTACAGTCCGAGACACCACTTGACATCGAGGATCTCGAGGCATCACTCCCGGTTGGTCTGGAGCAAACGTATATGAGCATGCTGGCCAAGCAAAGGGAAGAACATGGGATCAACACAGATGTTCAAGTATTGATCCTTGAAGCAGTCACTCATGCATCGCGACCTCTCCGATTGAATGAGCTAGCAAGTCTCTTGGAATGCGTTCGCCCTGACATCGCCCAGCCAGGCTCCGTCAAACCTTTAGTCGCATCTAGCTGTGGACCACTGATCGAAATCCTCGAGGATGAGACTTTACAGGTGATTCATCACTCATTCACGGAATTCTTACGTGGAGATACGCGCAGCGCTTCCAATGTTGGTGAATTTGACTTCCCCATCATCGACTCATTCAAGGCACACAAAAATATGGCCACTAACTGCCTTCGTTATCTGCAATCTGGATCACTGCTGCTGGCGAGTGAAAAATCCGACGCCTCAGCTATGGATCCGTCGGTGACATTTGAGACACCGAGGCATGAGTTCGATCATGATGCATGGCATTACAGGCATGAACATCTTGGTCTTTCCGACGAGCATGACGCGTTTGAGTACAGGGCAGCTCGCCTGCAACACCCATTCCTCAGCTATGCCGTGGAGAATTGGCCATACCACGCTTCCAATTACGACGTAAACGATGACGAATTCTTTGATACCATCTCAGATTTTCTCAATCCCAAGAGCCTTTCATTTCTGCGATGGTTAGTTCTGCAGTGGGGGTCGACATCGAGTAAAAAGAGTTCAACGGAAGGGATACCCGCAGCTCTTCATCTTGCAGCCTTTGCAGGATTATCACAATGCTCTATCAAGCTACTCAAGCAAGGCAATTCTGTTTCAGCGCTCGATGCTCAGGAGCGGGTTCCGCTCCATTGGGCAGCAGCAAACGGGCACGACAAAGTAGCATCGCTCCTCATTCAGTACGGTGCCAATCCCGATGCTGAAGACGGCAGAGGATTGAAACCCATTCATCTTGCAACGTTAAAAAACCACTTTGAGGTCGTGAAAGTCTTACTTGAGGCCGGTGTCAAGCCAAACACAATAAAGACAAAAGAAAACCGCAAAGGGCGTCTCCTGGGCGGCGAAAGAATCACCACAGGTGAATGTTCCATATACTATGCTAGTCGAGCGGGACACACAGAGACTATTACAGTCATGATACCCTTTTGCGAGCCACACATGCTGGAACAACTTTTGTGCCAATGCTGCCAGTTCGGCCGGGCGGATGCAGTGCTAGTAATCTTGAACAACTCTTCTGTGTCAGCCGATGCGACTTTTGAAGGAGCGACAGCATTGTATGATGCTTGTGCCATACCTAATGCCAAGTGCGTCGAAGCGCTCATCAAGGCAGGTGCAGATGTGAACAAGACATCCCAATGGCACCCGAGACGACGGATCCGTGGACCGACTCGTGACAAGTGGGCAGAGGCAACACCTTTACACCGCCTTGCAGAGGTCTGGCATGGGAAGAATGATTCTGACAGTTACCAAGTCCTAAGAATGCTAGTCAAAGCCGGCGCTGACCTTGAAAGGCTCGATGGCCTTGGGAGGACTCCTTTGCTTGTAGCAGTACAAAACCCACCCTATGGGAGCGAATCGCAGAATCAGTTACCAGCCTTGAAGGCCTTGGTAAGGGAGGGCGTCAACATCCATTTCCTTGGCCAGGTTCCCAATACAGACCCAATATTACATCAAGTTCTTAACTATAACAAAGACTTGGATGTCATTGAGCTTCTTGTGGAACATGGCTGCGATCCGATGCAAAAGAATGAGCATGGAGAAACACCCCTGATGAGGGCAGTGAAGGGAACAAACACTTGCAAGCCCAATGCAGACGCCAGAACGATACGGATTGTGAAATACCTCCTTGCCAAAGGTGCCGATCCATGCTGCAAGGATAATTATGGAAGAACACCTGTCAGTGCTGCAATGTCACGAGGGCCTGATCTCTTCAAAGTATTGTTTGAGAGATCCACCGACGAACAAGAAAAGAATCGCTGCTGGTTTAGCCTATCGGAGATACGCAACAAAGAAGAGTTCACCCACTATCTTGAGCTTCTACTTGCTGAGGGTATTGATATGGAGATGATGGATGGACATGGCAACACTCTCTATCTAAACTGTCTTCGAGGTGATAAGGAACGACTACACATTTTGAAAGAGCATGGTGCTCGGATTGATGTCGAAGATGCTAAGGGGAACAACGCTCTTCATCGTCTCTGCCTTTCGTCGTGCACAAGCACTGAGGAAATGAAAGGATTCATAGACGACGGCATCGATCCTCTTGCTACCAACAAAAATGGAGACACTCTTCTACATACTGTCGCAAAATGGTACGACAGTACGAGGAAATCTGCCAACCTTCTTCGTTGGCTTCTCAGTCTGGGCATCCCAGTCAACACAGTCAATAACCAGGGTGCTACTCCTCTTCATGTGTACCAAACACGTGAGCGGTCGGGGAGTACTTTGTTTGACAAAGAGCGCATTCATTTCCTGGATATCCTGAATAGTAAAGGAGAGGTTGATCTAAAAATTCGCAACAATGATGGATTATCACCGCTTCACCTGGCAGCCATTACATCAGAAGTTGAGATGGCAAAGCTCATGAGTCTCGGACGAGACTTGAACTACTTGACTTCTGATTCGCAAAACATCCTCCATCTGGCATGTCGTGCTCGTAAGGCAAATATCGTTGTCCAAGCCCTGGGATCGGCTTCCGATATAGAGCTGAATCAGCAAGATGACTATGGTAGAACGCCATTACACTATGCATGCAGTTCTGGTGATGCCGAATCTGTTGCCTGGCTCTTGCAACATGGCGCATCGACTTACCCAAAGGCAAAAGATGGTTCTTCTGTCCTCCATGCTTGTGCAACTATCAGAATGGAGCAGAGCTTATGGAATCTTCAGGAACGAAACTCTCCATGGCTTCGAACCCTAATCGATGATCCACTTCGGCCACGTCGCCGTGTTCATAGTGACGGAGAGGCTTGGTATAAGACCAAGTATTCTACTCCTAAAGTAGGTATTCAGAAACAGACTTCACCCGGGGTTGCGGCTATCATAAGAATGCTCGTCGAATATGGTGTTGATCTTGGTTGGCTAGATGGTCGT
The DNA here is from genome assembly GCA_002980475.2 of Fusarium beomiforme. Lineage (NCBI taxonomy): Eukaryota > Fungi > Ascomycota > Sordariomycetes > Hypocreales > Nectriaceae > Fusarium > Fusarium beomiforme. Next base: position 11,779 of record PVQB02000220.1, read on the forward strand.
AAGCGAACAGCCTTAGACATGGCGCTGTATACAGGATGCTCAGACTTTGCAGACGTCTTTGCTGGAGACGAGGACCTTCTTGAGTTAACTACGGTGGAGCTGGAGAAGGAGAACAACGCCGACGAAGTGGACGAAATGCGCAGGGGCATCAAGTTACAAATGCTCCTGATGCGTCCAAAATCTATCTGGAACGCTCTCCGGCAAGATGAGGCAGCTTTCGAGACTCTCATGGAGAGGCCTGATACTTTCCTTGGGCTCCTATCGGTCAGCGACACCGCAGAAATGATAAATGAATGCTTTGAGTCCGCACCGCCAGCAGAAACAACCTACGGCTTACTCGAGCAGCTGATAAAACCAAGTATCTGGCAAAATATTGATCACCTTTCAGTTCTTGAGAAGGCACCGGCCCTCGTTGAGCACTACAGCGATTACGACAACACCAAGGCGAAGCTTGAGAAAGACATTCAGGAGAATACTTGGCATCCAGAATCTCTTATGACTGCACTTGGCTTAGCCTGCTCCCAAAAAGAGTCAAACATGCTAACTTTGAGGTTACTTGTTGGAAAGTTGAAGGTCAAGATCAACACTAAATTTGCCGTATCAACTGGCGATAGGTACGATAAACGGAGTAACGTAACCCCAGGCGGCACGGCACTGCATGTTCTCGCCGAGGCGGATCACTACTGGCAAGTGGAAGGCATGCGGTATCTGATTGACAATGGAGCCGATGTCAATGCCGTTGATGAAAATGGACAAACACCACTTCACGTTGCTGCTAGGGGTTTATACTATGAGGACCGCGATGTGAAAGGCTTGTCGAGGCTGGAAGCTATCAAAATACTCCTCGATGGTGGAGCTGACATCAATGCCCTCGACAAAAACAATTTATCTCCCTTAAATAAGGCGTCGAACGCACCAGATGTTACGAAGGAGTTGCTGAGTCGAGGCGCAGACCCAACCATTGGAAAGGAGAGTCCATTGTTTGCTACAATTCTCGACCAGAACCGGGAAGTGTTGGAAGCACTTCTCGATCATGGACTGAGTCCTGACACATTAAATGAAACGAAGCACAGTAGGGAAGTTCACTATAACTTGACAAAGGATCGTCGTGTTTATCCTCTTCTCTGCGCTGCATTCGCCGAGAAGCTCAATACGCAGGTCGAAGACACAGTACCTCTCCTGCGCACCCTAATTGAGTATGACGCAAATCTTTATCTACCACTCAATGATGAAGAGACGCTGATTCACTTCCTCTTCGTCTACCCACAGTATGAGGTCATAGATGAGCTTTTGAAGCAGCCTTGCGCATCGCATATCGACTTGAACCGTCGAGACCAAAGAGGCCAGACGGTCCTCATGGCTGCGTGCAACTGGCGGGAGACCTTACCTGGATTTTCGCACCGACACTGGGACAAGCTCGTGACAGGACCTCCTGTGCGGATGTTGGATCTTGGAGCGGACGCAACTCTTGTTGACAACCTTGGCAAGACAGCGCTTCAACATCTACTAAGGAACCCTGGCTTACCGGACGCTACACTCATCGAGTTTATAAATCGAGAAGAGGTCGTTCCAACTCTCTTTCAAAAGGACAACGATGGATATTCACCGATTCACTATGCCCTACGACTACTACGGCCTGCAGTTTGTGAAGCTCTCCTCACTAAGGGCGCTGACATGCTTCAACCCGATCCGCAAGGTCGCACAGCTCTTCACTATATCGCTTCACAGTGCCTTCTCAATACTCGGGAACCTGGATCGCCAGGACGTCTGGCTATCGATCTTGGTGATGAGTACTTCAATCAATGTCATGCTCTCTGGCAAAAGTTTCTTCTTCGAGGAGGCTCCATCAACGCTCCCGACGAAGCTGGAAACACTCCCCTCCACGCGTATCTCTCGTCCCCAGAAAGTAACGGCCATAAATCTCACCCAGAATCATGTCATATCGATCACTACGCAATTCTGTTCCCTGAAGATAGCGGTGTTGATATCTTTGCAGTGAACAATGCAGGCGAAGGAGCGCTACACACGATTGCGGGCAGGGAAACCAGGTATGGCACAGTAGAAGGGCACGATAAGAGATTGTTTGTCTTGATGATGGACAAAGGACTGGATCCGTTGAAGGAAGATGAGAATGGGAGGAGCGCGTTGGATATTGCGAGTGCTTGTGAGAAGGATGATATTGTTGGTTTGCTGGGAAGGAAGTGAAGAACAGAAAGGGGAAGTATCATATTGAGAGGGAAATATACGACCGCTTTTGTTTATGTTTAGTTTGACCTCGGATCAAGGGTCAAAAAGGTAGCACATTTTATGCACTCATCATCTCAGCTATTCGGAGTCCATGAGCAGCGTAGTGTTTAAGGTTTCCCATGATAGAAATTATATATTCAAGATAGAACTTGCATGCAGTTGTCTCTCCAATTTCTTCCTAATATGGCAAAAGGTTTAAGCGCCTCTATCTCAAGGCACATGCAGCTTCTAAGACATATGCGCGATAATCACTTCCTTACCAGGTTAGTCCATAGAGCGTTCCCGAACCTCTCTTGTCCCCTCTTTCACCGAGCATTTCCCCCAGACTCAGTGGATTGATATACGGCGTCACATCTGGGGTAAAGCGTTAGAGTAGCTTATTCTGTCGATCACAACTTTGATTCCTAAGACGGGATGGGTAGCCGTCTTTCGGTCCGAGGCCTCGGCTTTGATAAGATGGTTGCACAACCAACTGGCACTAACAACTATCAGATGTGGAGACGAAGCCGAGAGGCCTTCGGGATCTAAGTATCCGGTGCATGTCTCGTCTTGTACGATAACATCTCATTCGTGATTCGTTTGGCGTTTCAACTGACGTTTATCAAAGTGCGGGGGTCAAAGAGCTGAACAAAGTGCGGAGTCGAGGTAGATATCGAGGAAGGAGTATATAAAGCTTGAAGTAAACCCTATGTTTACGTCGTCTGTCAAATCTCAGAACCACTCTTCATCATTCACAATGGCTACCAACGGAACAAAGTCTCAACCCATCAATGTCTGGGACAACTATGTCCAGATCATCAATGGCAAACCCGCCCCAACCCAAAAGACCCATCAGGGTATAAACCCAGCTACCCTTGAAAAGAAGCCTGAAGTCCCCATTGCCACCCAAGAAGATCTTAACAATGCTGTCGATGCTGCTAGAAAGGCTTACAAGTCTTGGTCCAAGGTCCCTTGGGAGGAGCGTAAGCAGAAACTGTTTGCGTGGGCTGATGCCCTTGAGGCTCAGAAGAAGGACTTCGCAGACCTCCTTTGCTCTGAGCAGGGCAAGCCTGTAAGATAAATGACCCCAGCAGTGGTGACACTAGCTAACGATTTAGATTGCTCAAGCTTCTGGCGAGGCTGAAGCTGCGATTGCTTGGGTCAGAGGGCAAGCTAGCATCGACCTCCCCGAAGAGGTTGTCGAGGATAGCGAGACCCGCAAGATCATCACGAGATACACTCCTCTCGGTGTAGCTGCCGCTATTGTTCCATGGAACTTCCCTCTCATGCTGGCAGCCGCAAAGATTGCGCCCGCTCTGGTCACAGGAAACGTCATCATTGTGAAGCCATCGCCGTTCACTCCCTACTGTGGCCTGAAACTGGTTGAGCTGGCGCAGCAGTTCTTCCCTCCTGGTGTTGTGCAGTCTCTCAGCGGTGATGATAGTCTTGGACCTTGGATCACGAGCCACGAGGGCATTGACAAGATCAGCTTTACGGGATCGACCAATACTGGAAAGTTGGTTATGCAGAGTGCTGCAAAGACACTCAAGCGAGTTACTCTTGAGCTGTGAGTGTGAACGTCTGGCTGAGTTTATGGTAGCTAACATCTAATAGTGGTGGCAATGATGCTGCGGTTGTGTTCCCCGACGTGAACATTGACGACGTGGCCGAGAAGGTAAGCTCATACAGAAAGCTAAGCAATGCCGACTTTACTAACAAGTGGTAGGTGTCTACACTGGCTTTCCTGAACTCGGGTCAGATCTGTCTGAACGTAAAGCGAATTTATGTCCACGAATCCATCTACGAAAAGTTCCGTGACGCTGTAGTCAAGCATGTCAAGAACTACAAGCTCGGCAATGGTTCTGCTGATGGAACTAGCCACGGTCCAGTCCAGAACGAGATGCAGTACAACAGAGTCAAGACATTCTTCGACGACATCGAGAAGCAGGGCTGGAAGGTCGCTACAGGAGGAAAGTTCGACCCTGCACCTAAGGATGGTTACTACATCCAGCCAACTGTGATTGACAACCCTCCCGAGAACTCAAGAATCGTCGTGGAGGAGCCTTTTGGTAAGTTTTCCCATAACCATCACAATGAGATACTAACCGAATAGGCCCTATTCTTCCTATTCTGTCATGGAAGGACGAGGACGAAGTCATCCAGCGTGCAAACGACACGCGTCTTGGTCTCGGTGCCTCCGTCTGGTCCTCCAATCTTGAAACAGCAGAGAGAGTGGCCAAGCAACTCGAAGCAGGAACCGTCTGGATTAACAACCACTTCGATATCACTCCTATGGCTCCCTTCGGTGGTCACAAGCAGTCTGGTATTGGTGCTGAATGGGGTATCAATGGCCTCAAGGGTTTCTGTAACGTGCAGAGTCTCTTCTTCAACAAGGTGTCTCCCAAGCTTTGAGGAATAGTGGTCTGTATTTAGCTGAGCTGTGACCGAATATTCCATATAATTATTGCGAGATTCCCTAGATTAATGATATTATTATTAAATCATGAGATGCTGTTCTATGTCTCATAGCTTGACCTCCATCACCTGTCTACCTGTCCACCGCTCACTGCGTCGCGTTTCTGTCCAGAAGTAACAACATATAAAACCTTTCCATCATTGCTGAACACTGCACTACTAAGAACAGCAAGTAGCCCCTCAACAAGAGCAGTTTATTTACCCTCTAGGGTAATCTTGACAACCCTATCCTACCAGTAAACGACATACGCGTTTCCCTGTCGATCCATGGCAAAGTCATCCGGAGCATAAGCAGACCCCTTCTCAAGCTTGGCTACGATCTCAAAATCGCCAAGCCTATTTCCCATATCATCGATCTTGAATCGGTTCAAAGATTAATGAGCAGTGTTGGTGAAGTAGAAGTAGTTGTTGAAAATCTTGATGCCGTTTACACCAACAGGAAATGGTCCACCAGGAACTAGAGCAAGAGCTTCGTGCTTGATGGCTACTTCGACATGCCCATTGCTTGTATCTATTCTCAGAATCTCACCCCTTTCAGCATCGGCTGCTAGGATAATGTGTTTGTGGCGTGGGAGTGACACGATGCCATTTACAGGCCCGAACTTCGACTTTTGAAAGACCGTAGAAACAGAAACTTTATCCGCTTCAAACCTGAGAATAGAAAGATACATAGCGTCATTCTGATACATCCCCTCAAAGATGCCGCCGGTGACAGCAAGACGTCTTAGTCCACCTCGACGATACCGGAGAGAGCGTTGACTCCGTCAATTTTGGCAATGGCATGGGGATCCGAAGAAGAGCCGTTTGGAGTGAAAGAGTATACCTTTCCTTCTCCAATAGTGGTCATGAAAAGATCGCCATTGCAGCGGATAGCGACATTCTCGATCCAGGTGTTGGGCAACTGAACGAGCTCATGGACTTGAACTTGGGAAATCCAGCGCCTATGAGAGCTGTGAGCCCTGCCGCGAATGCATAACGCATAATGACTGGCACCTTAGTTTTGGAACTTTGAAGTGGTGATGAGCTGAAACGGTAGAAAGAGAATTCAGAGTAATGCTATAACCTCCGACGTAGTAGCTATGGATAGATTGCTAGCTGGGAATAGGAGTATTTATCTTGTTGATATCTTGGCGAAACATCTTTTTTGTCCGCTACGGGACTTAAGCAGTTCAACTACGCGATGACATATACAGCATCTTTTCCTAATTATGATGTTGAAAAGGTCTCTTTGGTTGATCACATGCAAGGGTTGTAAAACTCGTTGCCTAATTTCGTATTCACAGCTTTGTGATTGGCCAAGTTTATCCTCCAAGATGGAACCTCATCCTTCGGGGGGCTACCAAGAACAAGCAAGATTGGACCAACTTTATTGGAAGTTGGAAAAGATAAGGAGATCTACTGACCTGATTTAAATTTTGAATGGTCAATCCTTGGTATTGTCGGCTTGATCACACTCTAGCTCTTGTTAGTGACCTATTTCAAAATCCTGTAGGTCTGAGTTTTTGGAATTATCTCAACACCTCGGAATGACCAAGTCGTCGTTAGGCTCATGATCTGCTGCAAGTCGTAAGGCCCTCTAGAGTGCTACAACTTTAGGAGCTATTACATGATGTATGGGCCCGGATTTACACAGTACCTAATGCCAAAAAACCGTGGATGCTTGTTCTTTAATCAAAGCTCTGGAAAGTGAATGCTGTAAAGTGTGGCAAGTTAATGCAAAACTTGATCAAAGAAATCAAAGAAATCATAGAGGAGAGGAAAACTATCCAAGGAAATGTAACGGTGAAATGAGAGGCTTGCATTATGTGAGTGGCAGACAGAGTAATTCACCAAGTTTCCTAGCGATAGATACCTTTCATTCACTTTAATAGGCAGTTGAGAAACCTATAAAGACCGTGAAATACGAACTCACTCTTTTACAGCCTTAAACGTCAAGAACAAAATCGCATTCTCTACCTGGACCCAGGAAGGATCTTACTCCTTGATCCCTGGCACTAGGACTCAACAAGGTAGTCTTGGATTTTCAAGATGTCGTAAGCCATGGCTCTCACCTTATTATGAATCTATCCATGAATCTTTGTCAAAGTGAAACAAACCGTCTCACCAGTCAGCGGCTGAGCACCCTCACTCACCATGCGGACATGATGGACCTTCTTTCATCTTATGATGAAATCACCTCGAAGCTGCGTGAGCTCGGCATCATGATCCAAGAACGCATCTATGCCTTGGATCGTGAAGCTGATAGAGCAGCCTCCTCAAAATCAGATATTGACATGATTACCGATTCTCTCTCAGCTTCCCAGCCTCGGCAAGCTGGACCAGAAGCATCGGTCCCAGCCAGGAACACCAAGAGCCGGACTGCACCATATCCAGAGCCAACTCCAGAAGAGATTGCAAAGCTTCGGGCAAGGCCAGAGCCTGTTCGAGTTTTAGAAATTCGGGAGACGAAGGAGATCGACGCTAAGGCCAGCGCTAAGGCTAAGCCCAAGAACAAAGGGAGGACCAAAAGGAAGCAAAAGACAAAACGGGATCGCAGACTCCAAAAGCTCTGGAAGGGCTGTAGAAGATATTCACCGTATTAACCATGCGGAAAAAATCCCAGGAACCGAAAGCTGTAGGAGTGAGATAGGAAGCTTATGATGGAGATCGCTAGCGGTGGGCTATTCAGCATAGTGGGACGGTAATATCTTCGGGATACGGGATAATCGATGTAGTTGTCTTGCGTACAGAATTAGAATAGCGAACCTATTGGTTCTGGTATTGACATCATTTACGTATGAGCCTCAGGCTTTGTCCACTGGAAACAAGTTTATGGGTGGATAAGAAGCAATATCAGTAAAGTATTCAATACAAGCAGAGGCATTAGGCATGGTCATGAGAGTGTCATAGTGGACCCAGTCTATTCTATTGTCCCAAGACTTAAGCCAGAACAATATGCCCAGGGAAGCCGCAATGATATTAATTATCCATGCCAATGATACCGTACCGATAAGAACGTGCAAAGTATGCCGTTCACAGTAGACCCGGTCACTTCAAACACGACCATGATTGCATCCGCCTCCACAGCCCATACAACCATCACATGCAGTCCCCTTGTCAAATTGAGAACAGCGCGGCGCATCCTTGATCGTAAACATTTCCCCAGAAGAGCCTCTATAGCACGAGAGCCGCCGCTGTGCATTGAACGCCTGGACCATCTCCGGTGCAGCACGTCGGATAAAGTCAGCCTCAACCCACGAGGCCTGGGATGAGCTGTACCCGGTCCAATGAACCCAGTATTCCTCTTTTTCTACATCTCCAGCAAGGTAGAAGACGCGATAGCCCAGTACACGAAAGACGTGGCGCTTTCCAATGCCACCTGCATACTTCCTAGTGCCAACTCGTCGCCAGAACGCGATCACTGCTGGTTCGTTGATCTGCTGTACGACCGATTACTTCAGGATTATGGGCTGCATGCTGGAGAACTTGACTTGCAGGTAGATTGTGTCCGGGTCTTCATTATAAAAGCTGCGGATTTCCAAGTCGGATGCCACTGAACTCTCTGGGCAAGGTCGTGAAGGCTCTCCTAGGATTGCATCTTTCGTGTCAACAATAGGGAAACCGTTGCAGTTGGATGAATCAAAACGCGGAAAATAATCGTCTGCCATATCACCGATCTCCATGGACTGAGATGGCAACTCTCTTGTGGTAGAAGACTCGTTCGGCGGAGTCGAAAAGCATGGATCCGAGGGCGATACTAGTGATTGGCAGCGACGGGAACCTGGAATTCTGATGAATATTGACAAAAGTACTGTTGATTGAACAACAGACCGGATAAAGCAGCAGCAAAGTCCCATTTCTCAAGGTTGATATAAATATCCTTAGACGACATGGCAGCAGCCATAGCGTGTTTGAAAATTCATGTAGATATTGAGCTTTGAGAACGATTGATGAGGTACGGCTTATGAGGAGCTTTAGCTCTTGATCGGATTGAGCCAGGAAATAGGAATGGAAAGAATCTTATCAAGAGAGGAGAGCCGTTTCTTAAAGTAAAAAAAAAACATCTTGTATAGCGGCAAATTGAACATACAATGCACTGAACGTTTCTAGTCCAAGCTTCTCAAGCAGCCATTTTTCTGCATATCTTGCAACAAGGTCTTGGTGGCTTTGTTATTCTTTGATGCGGGATATACGGTGAGAATGGCGATAAGGTGAGCTGTCACATATGGGCTAATGATTAATGGTGGCTTCTCTCAGAATTACATTCCGATTTCAAGATGAAAGCGCACTCATGTACAAGTTTGCACCAATCTATAAGGCATGTGAGCTAAGAGACTGCGTGGCATGCAAGGCCAACGCGATTGAGGGACAAGAATGAATTGGAATGACGACAAATAGCGACGCTAAAAGTTTGCTAGATGAGGGCGCCATGAGATACGATAGATTACATACGCAGTTGAGAATGAATAAAGGGCAACGCGAATAGTAGTGGCAGCCATACTATGCCATTGTCTCAGAGGCCTAACCCACTCCAAACCTGACGGCTCCAGAATATCTGAACTAGATATTTCGTGGTTTAGAAACATATTTTATGTTAAAAAGTCATCCATGAGCTTCCTAATCCTCTGCTTCCTCTTTTTGCCCGTTCATTCTGTTGTAAATCATGAAAATCTCCCGTTCCCAATACTCCATAGCATCAATGGCGGTTGCGTATTGTGCACGGGCGTAGTCAAGACGCATATGAATGGCCATGAGCTCCTCCTGGGTTTTCTTACTTGTTTGGCCATGCCGGTGGGACTTTCTCTTGCGTTTACCCTGGTTGATCGAGGTGCCAGTTGACGTAGCGTCAGGGGCTGTGAAGAGATAAGATACTGGGCATTTCCTTTGTCCAACGATAGGTGGTGATAACTTACCAACTCGTCTCCCTTTTTCGTTTGTCTTCAGCATCGTGTTTTGATGGCTGTAGAGGCTCGTTTTGCCATTTCCGGGATTATTGGTACGGTAAAGACGCTTGGGAAGCCCATCCTGCTGGTCTTGGCGTGAGAAGCACACGCCCATAGTTGCAGTATAGTGCAAGGGCTGAGCTATCCCTTGTCAGGATTAGATTGGAGTACACAGTAGAATGACGAAGCTAGAGCTAGAGCTGCGTTGATAATTGGGAATAGAATGTTTGGCAACTAGAAAACCGAATAGGCAAGCCTCTTCTCATCAGCCATAACTCTGGACGCGTCACGTCCGTCTTGAGAGATATTGCAGGATAATTCACGTTGTGGTTCTGATGCTAATAGCCAATTGTTTCTGATTTGATCCGGGTAGAGTTGTTGGAAGTATCCCGAAAGCTGCGTCTATCCGCAGTAGGCTACAGATTCTGACCCACACATGAGAAATATTCGATGTTTGCTTCAAACAACTGAGGAAAAATATGGAAATGATTTGCTCCAAATCATTCAATCTCTAGTCTTTTGGATACGCATGGTAGTCATCATCAATTTTTTGTTTTGTTGCTAGTGGATTAATCGATATAATTTGCCTCGAGGTTGCTCCAGTGGTAGGTCCTCCCGCCTACGCGACTTTGCCGCTCTACCCAGGCATTACCAACCCTTCCAGCTTCCGCAAGAGTGCTTAAGCGTATAGATAGCACGCTTTGATCTCAAAATAGCTCAGTATAAAACTGTTCCATAGGCAAAGAGGTTGAATGCTGGTGAGTGGGGGCAGTCAGTGGCTACATGCGTGGTGCCATAAAGTGTCTTTTGACCCATGTATGGGTTGCTGCAGGTCCTCCTTACAGAAATACTCCAATCAAAGATCTCACTTAGGACATTGAGTAACTCTAATCAGATTTTGGCCGGTTGGATACCTTGATGCTGTTTGCACCTCATAGATAAGGCATTGAGCATTTACCATGATTCCACCTCGCACCAACCTCCAATAGCCCAAGATATTCACCCAACCAACCAGGCAGCAAGACGCGCAAAAGGTTTACCTCCGAAGCCCATCAGCCTTTCTTTTTCTCATTAGCCGAAATCCATATCTAAACTTATGGGTTCGTTATATAGGCCCTCGAAAATGGCCACAATCCAAGCCACGATGGCCCAGCTCTCACCTGCTGAGCGACTAGCCCTTGAAGGTAAAGCTTTATTGTCCTTAAGTGCCAGCACCAGTCGTGCACTCTTCACCATGGACCCCCAATGCCCCCTGGCTCTTCAACTACGCAAAACCCAGACCGAAATCAGGCGCCATATCCTCGCCAGACTTGAAGAAGAAGAATCAGATGTAACAGAAGAGATGGACCAAGATAATGATAGGTCAGCCACGGAACCGCAAGTGTCTCATCTCGCTTACGTAAAGAACGCATCCCATCATCCCGACACTGCCATTCACAGTATCGAGCAGGATTCGGATTCTGAGTCTGTCAGACTGGCCTTGTCTCCTGTTCGGGTTGCCGAGGATACACTTGATGGGGCACGGTGCGCAAAAGTATGTTTGCCTCTGAGACCTGTGGCGGCAATAAGCATATATTCAACACGTGTGCCGGAAGAACAACAAACATCTTCAATTACCATGAATGAGTCAAATACACCGCCTGACCAACGTAAGACATCGAAGAAGCGGGGATCTAGTGACGAAGGAGAGCCGGTCACCAAACGCCACAAGACGTGGATCAACAGACTGACGAGTAGTTTACTCGGATGACCATGGGACAAGCTGAAGGGTATTCAGGTTGATAGAGGTGGTATCGGTGGAAATATTCCGATGTCGGATAACTTTTTGTGGTTTCTCTAGTTAGATAATGGCCAAAACATTGGGCCAGGAAGAGATACGTTTATCAGACGGCATTTGAGGTACATGGTGGCGGGATTAAGTATATGTTTTCTTTCACTAGAATGAAATATCTATTGATGCTGTCTGGTTTCTGACCTACTGGCCGTGTGCTCATCTGAAGATGCAGAACCACGATGCGAGGTGTTTGAAGCTTCAACAGCTGGTAGCATTTGCAACTCCTCGTCCATGGCCTCTTGGTGCCTCCATCGGAGAATCTTTTTGAAAACTTCGACAGCAGTGAACGTCAAAGTCACAGCACCAACAATCAGGGTCGCCAACTGATCCCTCTCGCTGACCTTTATCCCCAAATCTGGTACCGTGGTAACCCGATTTCGTTGGCTCATATATAATGTTGGAACGACAAGTGTACCGCCTAAGAAGATGGCACCTCCCACCCCCTTGAGAGCCTCTAATGTCGCGGCCTGGTCCCTTTCTACCATGGACACAACCAACATCACGATACCGGCTAGGAACGACAGGGCATCAAAAGCGGCCATGAGGTATACTATTAGCTGCACTACCGGAATTAGTGCCTCGTAAAGGGCGATAAATGAGCTGACCCAGATGTCACCAAGACTGAAGTGGAATATTATAAGCATCAGTGTGATATATCCATAAGTGACATTGATCACCCAACATGCTGATGGTTTTGGCTCCCAGTCTTCTGTCCACGCCGCACGGACTATAGGTCCAAAGATTAGAATAAGGAGGAACGGTGCTGCGGAATAGCATATAGGAAGTGGCCCAGTAATATCGATAACTTTTTGTCCCAGTCTGAGCGTGTCGGGAGGAATATGATTCAGATCAAGCTGGGTGGTGTTGAATGGACCAAAAGTGTCAAGTTCAACCCCCGGGTTGCGTAGACAGAAGATTGCCAGAGCTCTTTTCTGCATACCCAGCATGCACATCGACTGGGCGACTAAATCTGTCGCGGCAAATACAGGATATGCCAGAGCGCCCAAGAGATCACTTGAAAGACCAGGTCTCTTGTATCCGTCTTCATCCGCTTCATAAAAGGCCCAGCTAGCGAGGACAGAAACGAGGAGCATGTACCAACAATAAATGGTGCCAGGGCCATACAGCCCTGACGCATTGTTGTAGAACTCGGGATTGTAGGGGAAAAGTCGTCCTGTATCTTGACGGGCTAAGCCGTCTGTAATTTGGAGTTCTGGATGGGAGTAGTTGCACAAAGCACTCATGATTCTGCAACATGGAGAATAAATTACGGTTTTGCGAATGCGAAGAATGTGAATGTTTTGGAGTATGTGAGTTTTCTAGCAGCTGAACGCCTTGTTGGGCTGTGCGAGGGCTTTGAAAATGCCTTATCGAGTCATCAGCCAATCAACCTTGCAATCCTTTAGCGCCGTGGCTCCAAAATTAATATCGAAGTGTAAGCAAGCCGTGATCAAGGTCCAGAACCTCTATGCCAGCTGCCAGGGGTTCTGTTCGACAGCCACAGATGTCTCACTGCTGCTGACCCTGTTGTGGCCAGGCTTCTGGCCGTAGCCTTCGTTTCGTCTAATGCCCACAATGTTGAATTCGACATCACTGCCATGACCGCCTATAACGAAGCCTCTAGTTCTCTTCTTGTGGCCGGCAAGTGTACCATTAATCTTAAGGAGAAGCGGCTTGAACGTCGGAATACATGCGCAGACCAGAGCTGAAGTTACCTCGGCCAAAGCCCACAGCTGCGGTCTGACGATATCCCAAGTGATATACGACCAAATTTCAACCCATTTGATCCTTATGATAGCTAGAGTGATCGTACTTTGCGTGAAGAATTAGTGAAATGTCCGATCCTGGTTGATATCATCACTTACAAGCAACCAAGTCCAAATACTGCCGAAAGGGCAAGTTTCTGAGATAGTCGAAGGTTCAGTTTCCAAATAACAGGCAGCGGCAAGATAGCAACGACAATATCAGTCAAAATGTTGATTCCAGCGCAAACGTATGCAAGCTGCAGTCGATTAGCAATGCACCTCATCTTTAGATCTCGGTTCCAGATGGCTTCGAGAGGGGCGCATTGAAGAAAGAATAGCAGAATCTGGCAGACGTTCCATAATACAACCACGATTATCGTTCCAAGGTATGCTGATCGCCAGCGGGATTGATTGACAAGTTTATAGTAGAGCAGAAGGAAGGTCATTTTGGCCCAGAATAGGCCTTCCTTGTAAAAAAAGCGCAGAGATATATGTAGACTATTGAGGTTAGCTAGAAATGATGGAGGATAGATATGGCTTTTGACCTTATATAATGGCGTAGTCTTGTCCTTTGGTAGCACCCCAGTTGAACGGTTCAAGCCGAGTGGTATTATAAATATTAAGTTCATGTTTATCAAGTCAAGGAATTACATACGTATAAGGATACAACATCCCATTCCTATTATGCACAGCTAAAATGAAGATTTAAGTAGGGTTCACAACGAGGATAAAGTTGTCTTGACTTACTAAAGCCATGACAGCAGCAGCATCGTCCCAATATGAAAGCCCGATGATATAACGACACCAAAATCGAAGTCCAACAAATAAGAAGGATACACAAATTACAAAACAGACAACCGCGATTACCATAACAAGATGGGTATGAGAAGACTTGGCAGCTTCTTGTTCTGTGATAGCCATGTTAAATAAAGGGACCTGAAAGAGCCGGTGATCAAAACATTGAGAACGTTGAATTTGTTCCCGGGAAGAGGGCATTGATATCAGAATTGGTAGCACAGAAGATCCCGGCACTAACGAAGCCATTGTTTCATTTGGCGTCTTGCTTTCGAGAAGACCTGAATCGAATCATGACAGCTGGAACGCAAGCCACTTACACGATGGCTAATTGCCGGTCTTGATCAAGATCTGCCGAAGATCCAGGAACAAAGCCTTCTTACATCGGATATTTTATCTGAATGAGGTATAGAATTGTCGATCTCTCTTATAGATAGGCATCAGTTCGTTGAGTAGGAGAGGACCAAGATGCTGGATTCGCCGCGTGGCATTAACCACATCGTTAAGAGTAGATCCATTCCACCCACAACAACCACATGACCATTAATGTCGCTATGTCATATTGACTGTGAAAATTCAAGCGGACTTGGCAAATGACAGTCGGATCTTCAGCTTTCAATCCGAGCAAAGACGCCCGCATTGGAATTCATTCATTACCCCTAGGTGCCATCGTTGCATCTAGAACGAAAGATCTGCCAATAGCCAAACCTAACCAAATGCGATCTCAAGAGCTGATTGACGATGTGTGACCTGCCCTCATTATGCGACTTTGCGAGGTGACAATTCGTCCCTCTGCATTCGCTAATATTGCTCAGCCACCTACCTGCTGAATTCCAGACCGAAGTGGTGGAATAATTGCCCGGTTACTTAGCGTGCCGTGTCAGCTCTTCGAAATGGTGTCAGTGGCTGATGTCAAGTGCCATCTTATTGGCTACGCTTTCGCAATGCGAAATACGAGCTTTCTGAGTGTGAGACTCCAGGCATCCGCAATAACAGGGGACATGATTGGATGAAAGCGCCCAAAATCGAACGTATATAATTGGGGGGTTTCATGATGATCTATGCTATCTATTCACGCTCATCACAGTCGAATATTCATCACCATGCCAGCTACTACCAAACAAAGATTCCATACCATGTTCAAGGAGGACTCATCGAGAGACGGCAATAAAATCGAACTCTTCTCCCCGATGGGGTCTCAAAATACGAACGAGATAACGGCATTCAACACCATCTCTCCGGCCGATGTCGTTCCTTTAAGAGAGTTGAAGCAGTGGCCCCGAGCCGTAATGTGTCCCGCATGTCGAGAACTCTCCATAACTCGAATCGAGCGCAAGATTTGTGGCGGTACCCAGTGAGTAAATGCCTAGTACTATGGGTATAGAAGCTGACATCTCAGTGCCATGGCTGCGTTGATGTTTGTCTGCACAATTGTTGGTGGCCCTCTAGCGTATATTGGGAATCAGTGGAAGAACACTGAGCACTACTGCTGCAGATGTAATCGGAGATTGGTGACTTGTCATTTCAGTTCTGGAACAGAGATTCATGTTTGGTAGTTTAGATCTATAGCTCGAAGAACAACTTTTATTTGTCAAATCCTTCTATTTGCCTCACCAGTAGATACCAAGCTCCCCTTCTATCCTGAACTCAAATCCCATAGCCTCTTGAACTCGCTCTCCCTCTTCAGCAGCTCACGAGGGTTATCCCACTCAATAACCCTTCCCCCTCCCATCACAGCAACTCGATCAAAGTCCACGACAGCACCCAGCCGATGAGCAATAGCAATGACCGTGCAGCCCACGAATTCCTCTTGAACAACCTGGCGGATTAAGTGCTCCGACTTCGCATCAACATTGCTACTCGCCTCATCAAGGAGAATTATCTTCTTGTTAGCGAGTAATGCTCTTGCGAGGCAGAGAAGTTGACGTTGACCTTGCGATAATCTATCGACGTCAAGAATGCTATCCAGTCCTCCAATCTTATCCACAGCCTCTCTCACTTTTAGGCGATTAAGCACCGCAAGAGTTCTTTCGTCTGATTGTTCACCCCGAGGAACCAAATTGTCACGAACAGTAGTCTTCTTCATAAAGAATGGATGCTGTGGAACGACCGCTACAGAGACTCGGACAGTTTGCCGAGGAATTGTAGTGGTGTCAACGCCGTCAAACTTTATAGTAGACTTCGAGTCAACCTCCAACATACGAAGAAGACAGGCCATGAGAGAGCTCTTGCCGCTCCCACTCCGTCCAACGATACCAACCTTGAAACCTGCAGGTATATCCAGACTTACTTCATGTAGCACTGGTTCACCCGAAGTGGTATATGCTGCTGTCAAGTTCTCGATCTGCACATGGCCTTCAGAAGGCCAGTTCTCGGGAGGATCAGCCATCTCACCAGGAAGATTCTCGCTATCAGTTGTAGAGCAGAATTCCTTAGTACGAGCAACCGCACCGAGTGAAGTCTCTAATTGTGTATAGTCCTTGATAAGCTGCGTGAGAAATTCTGAAAAGGATGTGACGTTGAGCAGAGCCATTGCCACAAATTTCGGTTCGAAGTTGTCTCGAAGCTCAACAATCATGACCATCAAGATCGTAGCCAGTGCCGCAACGGTAAGGTCAAGGATAACTGCGAGCCAGCGCTGAATGCTGAACAGTAGGTAGTATGGCCGTTGAGATGCGTCCAAGAACTGAAAGTATTGTTCCTGGAATTGCTTGACCCAGCCAAACGATCTAACGCTGGACAGTCCTTGGAGGGTATCCAGGAACTGCGTAAAAAGAGGCGAATTTGCCTGTAGCTCAAGGATTCGAATCTGGCGGGACGTACGGAGGTAGAACCTTTGAAGCACTGAAGCCACTGTCAGTATATATTGAGAAATGTGCAAGGGCAAATCTTACCGTAGCAGAAGAAAGCAAGAGGAGGCAACGTCGCAACAAAATATCCTGAGAACACACACATCAGAATCACAGCCATGATGGTGATGATAACGTCAATGGCCAAGTCAACCAGCGCAAAGGGGAGCTCCGTATCAATGACAGACATATCGCGGCTGAAACGATTCGTTGTAACGCCAACATCCATCTTCGAAAAGAAAGACAGGGGTGCATTCATGACTGTTCGGAGTAGACGGGCATGCAAGACTTCGCTGCTCAAGGGTACCATGACAACAAGGTAAAACACAGCTGCGCCCATGATACCTATGATTCCGAGACCTGCTAGCATTGCGTAAAGTCCGAGGTAGAAGTTATTGACGCTCTGCTGGGTAATGACAGAATGGCCAGTCCAGAAACTTAGCAACAGTTCGGTCATCTTGTGGGATGCCCCGAATAGTACTGTGAGCGTAACAAATAGCAGGACATGCCATTTGGGCACTGTATTGAAGTAGTATCCATAAGTGGCGACCTCTCCCAGGGCTTGGTTGGCAGTTTCTGTCTCCTCTTGGGGGCCTTGGGGAGCCGAAATTGATATCTTGTTAGCTTTTGATGACTCGCTGTCTTCTTTGGTAGCACCGTTCTGTCTAAGGTGCAAGCCACTGAAATAGTTCGTGTCATTCTTGAGCTGCTCAAAAGTGCCTTGATGCTGGACTGTGCCCTGTTCACTGAGAGCAACAACGTGATCCGCAAATTCAAGCCGGTAAACTGTGTCATATTAGTATCCTGTGCTACTATCGAATGACAGCCGAGCTTACTGGCGTTGGTAACACAGACAACGGTTGTGCCGAGCCCTCTGAGCAACCCCGTTTCGGAGAAGAGCATTCTGTAAATATGTTCCTCTGTCGCTGCATCCTGTCCCGAAAAGACGTCATCTAGAATTAGCACACCCGCCTTGGAGTAAACGGCTCTTGCAAGTGCAAGTCTTTGGTTCTGGCCACCACTGAGAGAAACGCCGCCACTACCTGCTTTCGTGGCGTCCTTGTCCGGCATTTCCGCGATATCTTGCTCAAGCCCGCATGCGTGAACAACTCTATCGTACCAAGTTTTGTGATATGTTGACACACCGAGGATGTTCTGTCGAATCGTCAAGTTCTGAATCCATGGCTTTTGGTCGACAAAAGCAATTCTTCGAGCATCAGAGTAGACAAATCCCTTGTAAGGCTGTAGTTCTCCAAGCAAAGCCTTCATAAGGGTGCTTTTTCCGGATCCTACGCTTCCAATTACAAAAGTGAACCGGGATTTATGGATAGCGAAAGAGACGTTGCTGAGAACTGGTGCTTCGGTCTCTGACCACCCGAAGCTGGCATCCGAGACGATCATGAGAGGTTGTCCATTTGAGACTGAGGGCTCACCCGAGCGATCTAGCAGCTCGATTGAAGCTCTATCTTGAGCAAATTGTGGTGGCGATCCGGTACTCTGAGTCACTAGTTGGGTAGAGCTATCACGGATACTGAGGGGTAGCCGGTGGTCCTTGCAGCTATCGGAGAGCAGAAAGTCTTGCATCCGATCAAAACATGCCAGTGAAGCCTTGATTCTAGGAATGGCACGTATGAGTGTGGCCATGGGGTTGGACAAAAGGTAGATCAGAGAAAGCGAAGTATATGCCGAAGCCGTGCTTAGGGGCGTTCCTGTCTCCTGCGATATGATAACATAGGTTGCAAAGGTAGCGAGTGGAGATACTGCCTCCATATTGTTCTCTGCAAGGTAGAATAAGTAAACAGTCTCAGTTGAAGGAAGGCCTGGACCTACGGAAAAAGACTCGCCAGCACGTCAGTTTGCGGAATTTCTTGGATAGGTCCAATTCGTTCACCCGTAGACTTTGTACCATATTGTTAAGAACATCTGTAAGGCCGAGCATCTTGACTTCCTGGAATCTCGATCAGATATTACATTCCAAATATTTCTTCAGAGTACTCACTTTCATCGAACTGAGCATTGAGGCAGTAACATCGATGCGTGTCTGAATACTACGAACCCACTGCTTTTGGGCGTTGGCTATATATTTCGCGATCAAGAGAGTTCCAGTGGTCGATACTAAGCATATGTCAATATCGTACTTGATGACCAGAGGGAGCTACAAACCTATCGCCACAACCATGGGGGCCAAGAATGCCATGCCCAACTGTCTGTACAGAAGATACAGGGCGACTCCACACTCGATCGGGGAAGCCCATATCTCATGTATACTGGCGAAGCTCAAGCAGATGGTTTCGGTATCGGCGGACATCAGCGTCACAGCAACTACAAGGTGTTAGTCAGGACCTTTTTACTTAAAATTCCATCTTCTTACTTGACTCATCAAAAGCCGTGATGCTAAGATCGAGGGTCTTGTCGTATATCAGGCTGATCAAACTACCTCTGACAGCGGTGACAAACCTAGACAATCAGCCTTATTCTCTCAAATTGGTGGTCTTTTTGTCTCACTGGTAGGTCATATGCCAGTAGAACGCATTAGAGATCTTTAGCTGTCAGTCAGAGTACCAGAGGAAGAAAAGGAAGGAGTACAAACCGCCAGTCCAATAAAGACGCAGCTCCAGGCTCCCGTAAGGCCCCATCCAATAGCTTTGTCTTCATCCAGGTTGCTCGCAAAAAGAATAGTTCTCTGGATTAGGAAAGGCTGTGCGTATTTGAAAGCCATCAAGAAAAGACGAGATAGCATGCCGAGAAGGAATTTTATCCTGGATGACCAGATAGTGGACCAAAAGAGAGCGTTCTTCTTCAGTTGATTCGCTGACCAGTCGGTCAATTTGAGATAAGCTACGTGGATATGGTATGGACTCACCATTACGCCATGCCTTCTGCGCCTGTGCAAATAAACTCTTTGCCAAAAGGCTCTTTTCGATGGCATATCTATCACCATATCAGCGGCGTCGAGACGTCAACACAGGGAAAACCATACAAATCATTCTCGGTCAAGAAGTTAGAGAACCCCAACTTCATCAAAGGATTGATCCACCAGAAGACACTGCGACCTAGTATACCGCTCGTCGATTCAGGTGATAAATCACGGTACTGAGCTCTGAGTATGGATCTCTTCTCCCATGCTTCAGAGATGAGGATAAGAGCCTTGGCGCTGGTAGCTGCGGTGAATAGTCTTGCAACTGCTTGTGCACCATCGAGAAGCCATAGAGTTCTAGCTATAGCACAGTCAAAAAGAGATGTGAAAAGGAGATAAACGTTGATGATGGTTGAAGGCCTGACAGAGCGGGTATGTTCAACATATGACAGTAATGCCAGCAACAGCCCATTCACAAACACAAGTGCCGCGGCAGCAATTTGAAATTGAGACGTAGGCAGAGGTCCTACGGTCCAGTATGTCAAAACCACAAGTTGTAATCCAGTATAGACCGTGATCAACCCCTGAGAAATCATGAGCATTACATTCAGCAGGGCTTTGGAATACTAACCAGTTTAATAAGAAGCCGTGAATTCTCAACAATCTTCCTCGGTTCCCTCTTCAACCATAACAGTCTCTGCGGTGCGAGAATAAAGAACAAAGCAGACGGAACAATTGATAGCATAACATTCTCGAACAAGACAGTAAAATCAAATCTTCCCGAGGCCGAAGGACCAAAGTCGGTTTCGGGGAGAACGTTTTGTGAAAAATTAGCATCCATTGTAGTTGTGACCGAGTTAGTCGAGCATTTTCGCAGCGGGGAAAGGAAGGTATATCATGATCAGATGAAGTTGTTATCTCATCCAAGGTCTAATGACGAAATTACCCAACAGAGTTGGTGCTTACGTGGGTGACTGCGTTTCCATGCAGGATCCAACTGTAGCAAAGAGAGTTGATTGGCTGGTTAACAAAACGATAGGATAAACTTGCGCCGTCTTACAGAGAGGAATAGGAAATAATGCACCTGGTCTTGAATTGATCGCAAGTAAAGTTCTTGATTCCACTGTTATTGTTGATCAAGGGACAGAATAATGGATTGAACCAGAATTTTACAACATTATACTCCTCATGCATTTCTAGTTCCCTTGCAACTTTATTTTATGGCAATATTTTTCAGTCGTTGGCGAATCATAGTTTCACGCTTATTATTAACCATTTTACCTGTATAAAGTTTCCTTTATCGTAAATTGCGATCCAAGACTATCGAGATCTGATATCAACAATCTTTTTGAAATTAAACAAGCGTAAATGGAAGCTCGTAGTAGCTGCAGTGTTCTGATTTGCTGGGATAAGACGTTGGTCGCTGCACGGCGACTACAAAAGTTCCTCACCACGCGGCTAGTGTCGTCACCACATGACGAGATATCACTGCGACCAACTAATCAAACAAGTTTAGCTCAGCAACAGTCAACGTCAATTTCTTCAAATCCGTAATCATACAAATTGGTATATCAAGCAGCCACGCTCTTCTATCTAAAATCACACCGCCACTCCATAATCGCTTTTCTATTCTAACACGTAACCGGTTTACTCTTTGACGAGAACAGCTCTGTATCGAACCTTGCCTTCCTTCAGGTCATGTAGAGCCTTCTCGATACCTTCCTCGTTAAGAGAATATTTCATAATAGTGGGCTTAATGTTCTTCCTGGCAGCAAATTCGAGGAGCTTGCGAAGGCTATCACGGGAGCTGACCAGAGAACCCTGAACGCGGATACCCTTGAGGGAGAGCTCAGTCAGAGGAACGGGAGTAGACTCCAGAGCGGCAGTAAGGGGATAGATAACACCGTCAGTATCAACAAGAGGAACGAGGCTGTTTTCTTGTTAGTTCTGGTCAATGAGTTGTCAGCTAGGTGCACCTACCTGCTGTAGTCGACATTTCCGCTGCCGCAGAGAAGCAAGTGCTTAACAGGCTTGAAGCCCTCGGGAGCCTTATCTCCAGACTTGAATACAATAAATTCAGAAGCGCCGTAGTCCATAGCCTCCTGTCTCTTGGACTCGGAGGAAGAGAAGACAATGACATGAGCGCCCTTGGCAGCAGCGAGCTTGATAGCAAGATGACCGAGACCACCAATGCCCATGACACCGACTCTGTCTTGAGAACGGAGACCATACTTGGTCAGAACTGTGTAGACAGTAGCTCCGGCGCAGAGGAGAGGGGCTGCATCAGCGGAGTCATAGCCTTCGGGAATGGGAGCAACAGTCTTGGAATCCCAGACAGCGCCGTAGGAGAAGGACCCGTTGTCGTGGTCAGAGAAACCATAGATCTGACGCTCACGGCAGTACTGGTCAAGATCTATCACAGAGTCAGCATTGCTATTATTCAAAATGCTTTGGCTCCTTACCTGTGCAGCAGTTGTCGCAAGAGCCGCAGATCTGATGTGTGTATCCGAATCCAACTCTGTCGCCAACCTTGACGTTCTTGACTGAAGAACCAACCTCACGGATGATTCCAACACCCTCATGACCGAGAACAATGCCACTGGGCTGGTAAAGCTTATCTGTTCCACAAACACCAGAGTGTGTTGTCTCAATGAAGACCTCGTGGTTCTGGAGCTCACGCTCCACGTTGTCAGAGACAATCTTGCCCTCAGGGGTTCCACGGAAGACCTTGTAAGAGACCATGGTTGCAATGAGTTATATGTGATGTGAGGATGCGAAGATTTAGAGATACAGTGTGGTATAAAGATGGGGTATATGGTTCGATTCGAAGGGACTTATGGGTTGGGGCTTTATATAGAGGCTGTTGGCGATAGCTACGGTTACATAGGGCTATCGGACCGGCCGGGGCAGTCTTCCTCATCGAGATGGCCGACCTAGCAAAGCACGGATTGTGGGTTTGTTGACGTTGGGATGAGCCTGAAGAAAGAAGGCCAAGTGGGGATGTCGAAGCTTCTTTTTTTTGCCTTGCCTTGTTTGTCGGGGTTAGCGAAGAGTCCGTCATGGAGGTTCTTCTTTTTTCGCATTTCAAGTTTTTAGATGTTTGTTTAATTTGCATGTGCTAAGCTAGCATGTTCTTCTGGTGAACATCGTGATTTGGCGGTGATGTTCAGTTCCTCCACCGCCATACCGCCTGATATGATACCTGCCCCCTGCTATTAATACCTACTTTGGAAACATCGTTATCTATATCCGTCCTGACCGATTGTTTCAGGTCCTCGGATCATTCACGTAACTTTTCCCCAGCGTCGTAATCTCAAAATAAAATTCGACCGTTGAAAATGGTTTCTCGGACCGCATTCGGTGGAGGCGGACCCGGTCGAGAGTGGATCACGGCGGAGCCGCTTGCCTCGGCACGGAAGTATCTTCCACGCGTACTAATGAGATCCATGACGATATCGTTTTTGGAATTCTTGATAGATGGTTCCGCCGTAGAAAAGCTTTTGCTTTTTCTCCGATCGGCGAAACATGATGTCATGAGGCGAGATTTTCAGGGTCTTGAATCCTCTTGTTTCTCGTCAATCTGACTTGAGATAAGATTTGTTTATCGTCTCTAGATTCGCATTGATTTCTAGAGAAAACAATTTGGCAACGCATGCCTGCTAGAGCAGTAGGGGGAGTTAGTGTCGGATATGCACCACTAGCAGTTAGTCTCCGAAGCTTTGTTCAGGAGTTCTGATACGCTCAGATATCAGGCCATAGATCAACCAACCAACCATTCTGGTGTCAGGGGTAACTTGCACGTGTAGCAACCAGGCTCATCCAACACTCGAGGAAACCTGCCATGTCTCTACTCTGTGTACCTAGGCTTTACCTTTCGATCACGAATAGTTTAGTCTGCGCATGGGTACCAAAACTAGCTATCACATGACTTGTGTTGCTGAATCATGTTATCTTGTTTACGCCAGCATTAGAACTCATGGATATCTGGCCAGCACTGGATCCCAACGTTCTTGAAAGCGGCTGCGTTATCAGGCGATCTCCCTGAACAAACATCTGGCAACCAAGTTTTAGGTACCTACCTTAATCAAAGGAGAATAACCAAATATTGGGTGGTTCCTTCATTTTATCATTGTGTTGTATTGCTTGCCAGGAAGTCACAAGTTCTCAGTGTCGTGCGGCGGCTACCTCTGGTGGTACTTACCTTTATGATGAGGAGGAAGTCTAAACCTCCATAACATCGAACTTGAATCATTCAACTCATCGCCACTATTCAGAGTTATCGCTTATTTTCTTCGTTATCATCACTCGCTATCAAGTATCATCAAGAATCAAGCAAAATGGACTACTTGCGGTCTTGGCTGTCCCGACCGCGTGGCAACGTGCCGCCTATTAGCAAATCCATATTCAGGGAACACTTTAACCTCCATTTGCAGGCACGTACAGGCTTGCTCACTCCAGGGCCTTCTTACTAGACGCACATGTGGTTTCTGGAAATGCGAGTCTGGGACTCAGAATGTCGATGGCCAGGATGTTCTATTGACCCTGAGCCTTACCCGAGAAGTCGATATTGCATCTCCATTCGTCCCGGCATACTTTCATCTGAAGATGTTGGCGGTAAGTAGGCAGTTCAGACCTTCGTACTACAATGTCGGTCACTAAAGGATGCCAACAGAGGTATATCATGTCAAGTGCTTCTGCGAGTTTGCGGACCTACGCCGTCCTGAAGCTTTCACGCGGCTGTATCCGTACACGAGAAACACTTTTGCCCGCACCCTCTATACAATATTTGATGCCCCCGACTTCCATCTTGTCGATTCTGGGGCCGAACGTCTGTTGCAGGAATAGAAAATGCGCGCGTGGAGTCACTACTCAGGAGAGGGTCTGGACACGCTGCCATCTGGGGCCCGGAACCTATTCTACAATGCCGGCTTGATCGACTACGTCCCTGTTCCCGGTTCCTGTGGGCTTCCCGAAATAGAGCATACTTTATTGGAAACTATGCTAGCGCCGAACGAATGCTTTCGCTGTCCAGAGTTACTTCAAGTTCAGACCACCAACGCCTTGAACAAACCCAACAGTAACAGGAACGGGTAGAACCTATTCCAGCACTATCTTGATCCTGTTGATTATACCGACCCTCTTAGCCTTTACAAGGTAATCCAAGCATGGGAGCGTGACTCTGTCAGTATAACTCCCTTTGGTTGGCTTCGCTTACTAACCAAAGCTATCATAAAGCATTCGGTCTTTACTCTACAAGCCTTAAACACGTGGTCTCCTGCCAGATGGGATGCCACCGTGCGGCTCAATCACACCCCCCTTATTCTACCCAGATCGGACGATTACATCACAAACTCTTGGTACTATGGCACTCCTGTGAACTTTTTCTACGACCTTGATTTTCCGGAGAATTTTTCTGCTCGGCGTCAAGGGTGGCTAGATCTGATGCAGAGAGCTACCTCTCCTGTGGGCTTGTTTGTTTCCTCCATTATGACGTTCAACATGTTCTCGAGGTCCAATGGCAGGAGGTTGATTAGGGGAATCATGAGAACATTGATGCAGGTGTACAAAAGAATACGCTGAAGGATAACAAAACGTGATGGAAACTCATCAAGTGTGATATTACGGAGTCGCTCAGCGAAATGAGAATGGATTGCAAAGGAGCTTTTATGATAGACGGAATATCTATATAATACTCAGATAGCGATTTGACATTCCCCACCTTGTGTATTCTTGATAGCTTCGTCGTATTCCGTTCTTAAATGACTTGCACCATTTCAGTTTAACAAGAGGGGGGCCACTTCACTCTAGTGACCAACTTCTAGTTCTCGATGCTGCATATAGGAACATAACTCCCATCTGAACCAACTACGAGATATACTTTGGCCCTGGACTCGTTATTTATATGCCTTCCCGGACGATTATCCCACCCTCGTGTGTAGACGCGCTTATGCGTCGCACATCACAGCAGAGATGGGGCTCACAACTTAGATCTGAACGCTAAGGTTCATAGCAAAACAAGTTGTTCTTGCTCACTGTCATGGACAGATGATAGTTCTAATATATGGGAGACTTGTAACTGGCATGCTTGCGAAAGGGACATTGTGAAAAACATCACATGCAGCTGTTGATCCCATGTCTAGGGTCCATCATAGGATGGTACAGTCACGGGTGGAAAGTAATTAATATAGAAATGATAAGTCATTTGTCATTCATAATAAGCCATGGGCAACTCCACCATTGGCATCTTTCCACGTATAAACACCAGAACTAAGATCAAAAACTAAATCGGGTATAGACATATCGCCTAACAACCTCTATGGCGATTTGATTCCAACATCATGACAAATCTTTTAACTTAGAAACTCCACAGAACACCATGGTACCCGTATAAACAAGATATTAATATGTGGTAGATAACGCTTAGTGCTGCTTCAACTCAGCGGTGGCAATGGCAGCATCGACGGCCTCTTGAAGATCAAGATGGAAGTAAGGTCGGTTGAGGCCCTGGACGGCAATGAGGCGAGTGCTGCTGGGGTCTCTGGAAACACCCTTCTCAGAACCAATACTGTTGATAGAGTCGTCAACGGCCTCGATATCCTGCTTGACGGGGGCACTCTTGGCCTTCTCGTCGAGAGCGGCAGCAGTAGCAGCACTGTCATCACCGCCGAGGTCAGCAATGGAGAAGATAGCCTTCCAATGACCTGCACCATCTTCGCTAGTACGGGGAGTGCGGAAGCCAAAGCCAGCAGCAGCAAGAGCACGCTTGGTCCATCGGTTCTCAATGTTGGCAAAATGCCAGTCGACGACCTCAGGGGCAGCAAACTTGTCGAGCTGGTTGCGAACATCAATCAAAGCCTGGATAGAAGTGACATCAACGTTATTGACACTAGAGAAGTCGAGGATGACAGCCTTGAGTATAGGCCGGTTATCATTCTCAATAGTCTTGATGTGGCGGGGCTCTCGGTCGTTCCAGGGACGGTCACCAAGCTTACCCAGGAGAGCGGGGTTGGTTCGTCGACATTCCTGGAAGATGGTCTCGGTGAGGTGGTTGAGGTAGTGAGTGGCGTTGGGATAGTTGAAGCCCTCAGCAAATCGGTAGATGAAGACGCCAGGGTAGGGAGTGCGAACGATGACCTTGGGGTTGGAACCATTGCCGTGATCAAGAGGAAGGAAGCCTGCTCGGAGAGAACCCTCACCCTCGTCAATGGAACCAGGGCTGGAGGTACCGTCACTGACGTTGGCCTTCATGGTTCGGACACGGACAACACCCAAGAAACGACCTTGGGCCTTGAAGAGACGGAAGACGACAACAGCGGCGGACATGGCGATGGTGGTGTAGATACCGTTCTCGATAGAGCTGAAGATGGTGACCAGGACACCAGCGAAGAAGATGATAACCTCAAGGGGAGAGACACGCCAGAACTGGTAGACAACCTTAGGAGGTGTGATAACATCACCGACAGCGTGGATGATGACACCAGCAAGGCCTGCATTAGGGATGTAGAAGAAGACAGCAGTGAGGGCATAGAGAGCAAGCAAGACGACGATAGCAGTGATGACACCGGCGAAGGGGGTTCGGACACCAGCCTTGGACTTGATGGCAGTGCGGGAGAAAGATCCAGTGGCAGGGTAAGCTCCGAGGAAGGGGCCGAGAAGGTTGCTGACACCGATAGCGACGAGTTCCTGAGAGGGGTCAATAACATAGTTGTTGACACGTCCGAAAGACTTGGAGATGGAGATGTGCTCAATCAGGACAACGATGACGGCGGCAGGCAGTTCAGAGACGAAGGACTTGATGATGGGGGTGTCGATCTCGGGGACAGCAGCGTGAGTGAAACCTAAATGAATTAGCCATTGAGTCGGTCAATTGTCAATTAAGATGACTTACCACTGGGAACTTTTCCGACAATGCTGATGCGAGGCTTCTTGCGGTGGTTGATGTTCATACCAGCGCTGATACCAACATAAAGCAGGATGACGAAAGCAGTTCGTAGGGTCGAGATAAAGAAGTAAAGCTTTGCGCGTTGGGGTTGCTTCTTGGCCATGGTGCTGCAGAAAATACGGATCATGTAGAGCATGACCAAGGCTGAGAGACCAATAGCAGCGTCGAGCTTGCTACCACCCAAGTTCTTGAGGGTGTCGATGATAACCATGTAGGTAGCCTGACGGGTGTTGACGCCCTTGATACCCATGAGCTTGGGGACTTGGCCAGCGATAATGTTGACACCGGAACCAGTCATGAAGGCACAGATGGAAGGCAGAGGAATGAACTCAACGAGCCATCCAAGGCGAGCGAGACCGAGGAAAGTGACGATTGAACCGACAATGACCGCGAGAGCGGAAGCGACAACGTGACCAGGAACATCGGGCAAGGAATCGGCGGCCTTCAGGACGATGTTACCTGTGACCTGGGACATAACAGCGACGGGCTGAAGAGTCAGTTGAAGTTTTTCAATTGAGTTTTAGAGTACTTACACCAATGGTGATGTCCTTTGATGTGGCAAAGAACCAGTAGATCAAGACACCCATGAAGGATGAGTAGAGTCCATACTCGACGGGAAGCTGTGCCAGCTGGGCATAGGCCATGGACTGGGGAACAACAACCGCACCAACGGTGACACCTGCGGGGAGTTGATGTCAGCGAAAAGAGACTCCCCGAGAATGTGACAGGGTTGGGGAGTTACTTACCAGCGACCAAATCACCAACGAACCAGATCCAGTTGTACTTGCCAACCCATGACAAGAAAGGGAAGAGGTTGTAAAAGTACTCTGCAACAGAACGAGCGCTGGGTGTAATTTCTCGAAGAAATTCACCAACTGTAGGTTCCTCCTCGACGTACAGGTCGGCATTGCTAATTGAGGGCGCTCTCTCCTCAGGTTCGGTGTGATCGGCACCGATGAACCTTTCCAAGGCCGTCTTGGCAGAATGTTTGCCTGACTGCGACATGTTGAACGACAATAGCAGAGTCAGATGGTTAAAAGGACAACGCTCAGAAGAAGAAGAAAGATATAGATGAAAGGGGAGCTATAGTAAGACGTGTGTATGCAAGAACGGGGAGATCAAAAGATTGATCAGCAACGGCACAACGTGGGTATTTGAGTCGTCAAGACAGGCCGTGGGTCCTTCAAGTCGGATGGTCGCTCGGTCGGTCGGGGGTGTGATGCAGCGCTAGCAAGACTTTCTCCTAGTTGGGACAAGTAGTCGAGGGAGGTATGACGACTGAAAGGCTTGCGTCTCAGGGTCGAGGGAGAGAATAATGAACAGATCGAGTCGATCTCCAAGATATATATGGGGTAGAGACCCGTTGAGGGAATTGAGGTAGGAGTGAGGGCTGAGAGAGATAATCGAGAAGAAAGAGGCGAGGGACGGCCACATATAATAAATTTAGGCTGACCACCAGCGGCGATCCGAGTCCAAGTCTCAAGGGCGTATGAAGTCAATTGTTAAGCTGTCGCTCGCTGTGGTTCCGTTGACCTGGATTGTATTTAGTGTAGCTATCCCTGGTCTGGCCCACGCGGTAATGCCGTTCCCCTCCAATTCAGCCCTTTTCCAGGCTTCATGCAATCGTGACCACTGGCCCAAGTCCAAGTCCAAGTGCCACTACGACGTTTTTTTTTTTTTTTTTTTTTGGCGAGCGGGGAGATGAGAGTCTCGCTGCGCGATGAACAGGGATCGACGAACGCCAAAAACTCTGGGCGCTATTGGTAATGCCTGTCCTCCTTGTAGCCTGTACTTCGGAATCTGGGATGAACAATATTGGATGTCTCCTCGGACCCTCGTGCGTGCGCGTGTCATGTCTTCATACACCCCCAGCTTGTTTGTTCCGCGTCAAGCTGCACCAAAAGATTGGAGGCAGCGTGGGGAGTTTGCGGCAAAAGCAGCTGCTGTGCGCCTGGGGGCTCCATTAGAACCATTGCGTGCTGACCAGGATCTGAGCATGCAATTGTCACTATCCCAATTCAGCTCCGCCAAAACTCCACCAACATTCGTTGTCGTCTGTGGCGATATTTCCTCTTAACAAACAATATTCCCTCGAGCCTTGGTTCATTTCGTGAAGCAGCGGAAGCTTTGTGAGTAATTTTGAACGAAATGACCAAAGTCTGTGAATATTATGCAACCTTGCACAGAGTTTAACAAGAGAGAAAATTCCATGCAGATCTCGCGACGATATGGTCCCCGATTGCGCCATTCGATCTAGAGCCGTTAACGGTTTAGTACCGCTTTCTAAGCGGGAGGCTTTATTCCCGTTGCGGGATAGTGGAGTCAAACCCCTCGAAGCTTTGATGATAAGCGTGGGATCATTATTGGATTAGAAATGGTCAATGAACTCATCCTATCGAGACTCGGAGGAAATGGAGCGTGAAGTGTTATGAATTACCATATTTATTGTGTAGCGTGTTGATGTTGATTGGTATCCATCCACTGCTTACAGTGGGCGAGGGCACAGACCAGGATTCTACAGGGCCCTTCGGGGAGTTGGTTGGGTAGCTCAGTTACCCCTGTCCCGAAAGTTTATGTCGCCGTTGCCGGCTGAAGAGCGTTTTTGTTCCCATGGATGCTTCTTTTCTCAGGGAAATAAAGGCCTGAGTTTTCGGACCTTGTTCCTTTGAGTTGTGATACGTCTCAGAAGCAGCAATACTATACCAGGTTTGCTGCCTTGGAATATTTTTACTGTTCAATCTCTTCAATGACCCAATATTCATCATGATGGTCTCATCGGCCCATACCCCAACTCCCCGTAACGCTTCGGCCCCACTACCCACGGTCATGGATCCTCGACCACCGGGAAGCTAAAGTCCACGTCGTTAAGGGACCTTGAATAACCTTTGACAGGCCTGGTAGCACCACGAATACCGACATTGCAGCAGAACGAAGCCCATACTAGAGTAGCAAATCTCTCATCTCCACCCCGACTTCCAATCTTGAAAGCCCAGGGTCTCAGTATAGTCCTTGATAATTAGTCCAGTCCAGACTCCTAAGCTGCCTCTGGTGTTCCTCAACCGTCACTACACCCATGCAGTACGGCTGAGAGTTCAAGTTAGGTCACATTTTCGGGGAGTCCAGTAGTAAGTGCACATCCTCATTTGTCCATTCGTCCATTCGTCAGTTGCCACTGCCCCTTGTCAAATACCCAAACCTTACTGTCTCTGTGGTTGCACACTGAGACAACTTAGCTTCCCAAGGCTGCGGTTGCGCGGTCACACATCAGGTCTAGACTCGAATAAACTACAGCTGCCGGGAGTCAAAGAAGCTCTCGATTGACAGCTCCAATGTGATACAAGTTGCCGATCTTCCGAGTAGCGGGTGAAGCTGCCCATTCTCAATCAATAGCTTCAAGTTGCACGTCAACGCACTGGCATGGTGCAATATGGCAAGCCCGAAATTCTAGCTGACGCAATTGACCCTTAGATATTCCTCATATTAGTGTGTCGAATATGGCTCCCCTAATTACCAAGGTAACGCAGCTTGCACGGATCCCCAATCTGGACCGATCGTGGCCGCTGTCGTAGCTTGCTTGCCCTGTGTCGACATGGACCATCGTAACACTCTCTGCGTAGTGCTCTCGGACCATCGCTGGGTCGTCGGTCGTTTCCCGTCTTCTCTTTACGAGATCGAAACAGAGTTGGCCCGCAATTACCGGTTGCATCTGCTGTTTCAGCTCGGAAATGGTCTCTTTCATCCCCCACTCACGAGGGCACGCGAGCTGGGAGTAACCCCGTCAACAGTCTCCCCCCTTTTCATCGCTGCAGGTCTCATTGGATCTGACCGCAACCCATGTTCCGGGCCATCGGGGCTCGCCCGACGGTCCAGCTTGACTTTGAGCAAATAACTTGATCAAGAAGCCCATGTACAGCCAAGGCTTCATCTCATCCCTCCCGCACGGGTGTGTAAGCCTTCCGGCTTGGTCCCCCACGAAAGACAACGCCTCACTGCACAAATTCCGTCAATCCATCCATCTTGGGGTCTTGGCCATCTCGATAGCAATTTGACTTGGCAGACGTGGTGAAGGAGCTAATGTGGATGAAGGTCAGGGATTGCTATCGCAAGGCTGTTGATGTCGGTCCTTCTGCTCCTTCGATGATCGAATTCGTCCATGCGTTGACGAATGTGCGACAGTTTCAGGGTGCTGCACATCGCACTCTGAGATCCAGGTCCCATGGCAAATATTCCCAGATCTTGCGCGCCATCAGGTAAGCTTATCCTGTACTGTTTCTGCGTCCTAATCAATCTCGCGGCGGCTGGTGGGAGGAACAATCAAGATCTACCCTTGTTGTCAACCTGAGTGGCGGTGGTCTAGTGCCGGGGCGTGTGCATTTGGTTCCGTCTTAGCTCGGTGTATTTTTGAGCGAAGTAGAGTTCACTCTAAATTGTACACGGTACTTGATCCCCCTGCCAAGCGACGCCCACGTCGTCCTCTAGCGCAGCCGTTGCTTCTCACGGGAATGCATCCTTCAAGCGGCGCCATCAAATGCACGCGAGCACATCCCGTTGTTCTGGGAGCTTGGCAAGCCACCTTTTCGGCAATACGGCACACAACCTTGCCAGTGACTGCAAGGTTATCGAGACATGGTCGAGTTTATACGTGGGATTTACTTTTCAAACTCCAATTCGGTCGTAATTGGATTCGATCGTGGTTGGTCGTAAGCTTGCAAGATTCGTTTCTTGATTGATTCGTCAAGGTTCCAATTGGGCACGACATTGTGAGCTGAACCTCCACCTGCCACTATTGGTTATCGTCCGAGAAATCGAGACAAGTAATGGATCAAAGGTGGCAAGCCAACAGTCATCTCATCTCGATAGTCCATTGCGTCGAAAGCCACGGCGATGATGAAAGCAGGCAAGGCGAGTCGTTCCATTTGTTACAGCAATGTTATTACGTCGATAGATGACCGATCGATGTGCTCGTGAAGGTGAATATCGGTCGGCTACTGGAGGTACCGCATGCGATGGGGTAATTGATCAACAATCTGGGCAATCTAGATGTTCCCATGTCAGCAGAGTTCGTTATGCTTAATTGCGTCGACCCACATACCACGTCCCTAGTGACATTTGATATTCGCCCATCCTGGCCACCTCCTCGTGCCTCGGAGTTGCGTATGCGTGGTGCTGGTGTTGCAGTCATGGGTCGACAATCCCGTAATGTTGATGCCAAGTTGGGAGAGGTTTTTTTTTCCCTCACGCAGCTCAGTCGCGTCAAATTTAGGCCCGTCATTTGTCCGTGAGTGCATTTCGGGGAGTTCACGGGGAGTCGAGACTGCCGAGCATCCAACTTTCGGGGAGTTGGTGATGGGTGGGGACTTGTTGATTTGGGCGATGTGACCGCCAGAATCGATTGAGACACCGAAGGGGCAGGGCACGAAGAGTGGCGACAATACTTGGAGCTCGTGCTCGATCTGGAAATCAATCGAGTGTCTCATAAAATTTCGTAGTTGTGATTAGGTGGTGGCAATCCATCCGTCTTGCAGTGTGCCATCGAGAATATTTCCATAGTACAATTCTTCGACACACTCGTGAAGACAATCCTGAAAACCATCATAGACAACTTACGTCTTTGATGTTGATAGACATAGGTATCTACCAGCCAGATTCTTTTCGAGTCTAAGATAGGTCATACATGAAAGGAATTTCAATACTTTTATCCAACCGTAATCTTTTCTCAGTGCTTTACTCCGTTGAAGTGGAGTCTAGGGTAATTCATCGACAACAACAGTGAGCAGGACAGATCCCGCCTCCTTTTAACATTTGCCACTTACTCTATCTTACTCAAATGAAAAGTTGGTCGTTATTGGGATGCTTTAAGTTATCGAGATTCTCAGTTCATGCTTCATTGCGGTGTTGAGC
Source organism: Fusarium beomiforme (assembly GCA_002980475.2). Taxonomy (NCBI): domain Eukaryota; kingdom Fungi; phylum Ascomycota; class Sordariomycetes; order Hypocreales; family Nectriaceae; genus Fusarium; species Fusarium beomiforme. Next base: position 45,325 of record PVQB02000220.1, read on the forward strand.
TACCCATATTCTGTACGAACGTATGACCACGTGTGAACTAACCAACATAACCAGCGAGATCACTAAACTCTTCGCTGAGATGATTTTCTTCCATTGCATCGGTTCTTCTCCCTCCACTTGGTACAGCTCCTGCTTAGGAGGAAATCACTTTCTAGAGTGAGCCATTTGAGGCTTTGTCAATATCCTTTACCTTGAGTGATTTAAACTCAGGTGAACAGTTCCAATGGATTTGATTGACAGAGTTTGAGCCTATAACATCGCTATAAAAAATATCAAGCTTATCCATTTAAAATTCTGAATCAACTCCGACTTTAGGCAGACTGCCTAGGCAATATGCATATTGCCTTAATACAGATATGTATCCTTACACTTTAAATACAATAAGCCGTCGTGATGACCCAATAGTTTGGATTAACCAGTAATGATACACAGCAGATTCGAGCCGAGCATGACTCTTTGGGCCGTCTTCGGAATATGTTTGCATGGGCTCTGGTTCCTGTGAAGCAATCACCAGTGACTCATCTTCCTCCCGCAAGGCGTCACCAACGATCCTTCAAGATAACCGAAATTTAGCCCGTGCGATAGTGATTCAAACTCGTATCGTAATTTATCTTCCTTGGTGTCAATAATCTCGATTTTACTATTTGCGCAACACTTGAAGATCTGAAGTTCACTTGAAAGACATTGAAATGGCGGATTTTGTCAAGGTTTACACAACCGTGCCAAAGCAGCTCTTGGCGCTTTTGACTAATCAACTGCCATACTCGTTACCCCTCCTTCGACGACTTCAGTTCACCAAATTTGAAAATGGCCTACGAGAGACCGCCAGAGTCATCTTGGCAGCGGAATCCCAACTTGAGGATCGGGTAACTTTCCCCGAGAGATTCACTGCGGCGTATATCGACGTTGGTGGTGGTCCCGATACACAAACGTGGATATACTCGACTCTGGAGCATCCCGACAATGCCGCTCTCAAAGACACGACGATCTACGAGAAGCAGCTTGATAAAATAATTGAGGAGAGTGTCGGGATAGCAAAGGAATATGGCCGCCCACTCATATACGGTGACGCTGTCTTGCTGGGAACACTCCACGACTCTGTCCGAGAGCTGCTCTACAAGACAGGCCGTGTCCAGCCTCGTGAAACAGGGGCATATGACAAGTGGCTTTTCAAGTACGAAGATCTTCCAAAGGAGGAAACAGCTTTACCCGAGGGAATGCACTGGGGAACGGCGACTGAAGATGATTGCCGTGTTGTCATCTCACGAACGAATATCCCGAGAACAGTGTATGTCTGATTTTAGCCGACTGGAATATTGGCTGATTTCAACTAGACAAGTTCTCATGCGTATGCCAAGCTTGGTAATCAAGCTTGATGACGGAACGCCTATCTCCTGGGCTTTTCTAGGCAAGTTCCCTCGAGCCTGAACCATGCGACTCAACTCTAATTCCACTTAGGCTTTGACGGCTCACTAATCAGCCTTCACTGTGAGGTACGTGTCTTCTAGTATTGAGAGATAGAGTGAAGCTGACTGATGGTAGGAGCCGTATCGACGACGTGGTCTTGCCAAAACACTCGCTGCAAAGTTGTTTCGCGAGAAGTCTCTTGATTTTGCTGACGATGGCTGGTGTGCCGCTGATGTTGCACCAGATAATGATGGAAGTCGAGGAATGTGTAAGAGGTTGAATGGAAAGCCGAGCTGGAGGGTTTCATGGTGAGTATTTGTGATACTGCAATGGGATTCATGGGCTGATTATCTTAGGGTGTTGCTGGGTGTGGGAGAGAAACCGCCAAGTCAAACCAATGGTACCAAGAACGCATGATGGGGTTTCGGAAATTTCGAACTACGTCAAGAGTTTCTTTGATCAAACGTCATGTTGAAGAGAGACATGGTTGGTCTCCATGAGGGGAAATTGCATTGAAACGATGATTAGAGATGTTGCAAATACACGACTGAGAAACATTTAGAGAATGCAGATAAGATAGAATGAGGCCAATGTCTCCGATTGATAGTTTCACATTCTGGCTGAATTAGTCATGCTGTCGTACTGTAATGCGTGCCAATGAATCATCATTCATCCGGGGTTGCGCTCAGTCTTTCATGAGACGTATCGGTGATTATAGGATGCACGTAGGGTTCACTGGAGGAACTTTTCTGTAACAAGCAGTCATAGCGAAGGCCCGCAACCGCAGAAATATCACTGTTGATCTCGGATATTTTAAGACGATCGATCCATGATCTTGGTCGAGCATTCAGGCTAATCTCTACCGCGGTAGTTGTGAGCCTTAAATCCTGAAATACTTTAAATTCAATCAATATGCAACCAATTTGTCTCATGTATGAATATTTCTGGGTCAAATCTACTGTAGCTGACGTATGTAGTTGTGTCCGGGTATTTTGAGAATAGCCTGAAGTCGGCTTTTATCCTTGAAACGTGAAACTTGGGCCACATGGTTCTAGCTCATGCCAAGTTTCAGGTTGGGGATGTTGCCGTTTGCCGATGATGGTTACAAAATACGGGTGCTACCTTGTTTCAATTGAAATGAAATGTGGAACGTGAGGTTTAACGAGTGGATTTGGATCGGAATAGTTGCTGTGGATTTATTTTAGTTGTCTTCCATCTGGCCTGAGTACTGTAAATGTCTGGTCGAATGCAATGATCACCAACAAAAATGCCAAGCATCAATCAATACATCTTAGTCAAAGCTTATCCTATACATCTATTGAGGTTTGATCCTCGGTAAAAATGCCAATTGTAGATCTGAAACTTGGAGGCTCACGAGGCTGAGTGGCAAGCATGAATATGGTCTTGGCGTCTAGATCTTATCGGCCCACCATCAGCTCAACTGCATTGAAATCACCATTTTTCGGAAACATCAAAACAATGATCCAATGGACGGAAAAATCTATACTCGTTCCTCCTTCATTAAACGCCAAATCATGGTCCGATCGGGAAAACGGCCCGGCCCCACAAGTTGTTTCAGACCAAGCAACACGACATGTTTATTCGAAACAATAGCACGAACCGATATAGCAAGGGCCTTGTTCTTCTATATCTATACCGACACCTTCGCAGCAATGGAAGAGAGAATCATCCTTCAACTCAACACTCGTTTTCTATTCTAACACGCTCTTTTTTCTTTCACATCATTCACCATGGTTCACTTCACTTCCGTCTTCGCTGGGCTGTCGCTCGTAGCTGGTTCTCTTGCCGCGCCCTCCAAAGAAGGACTCTTCTCCAAGATTACCAAGCGGGCTGGCACTCCTAACAGTTCCGGTACAAACAACGGATTCTACTACTCCTGGGTATGTCTCATCACTCATCAATACAATTGTGTTGAGCTGTAGCTAACTTTATACAGTGGAGTGATGGCGGTGCCCAAGCCACTTACACCAATGGTGAGGGAGGCTCTTACTCCATGGAGTGGGGTGATGGCGGTAACGTCGTCGGTGGCAAGGGTTTCATGCCTGGCAAGGCCCGGTAAGTCTACCATCAAATCATGCATAGTCGGATCCTAACACCTTATAGAACCATCAAGTACGAGGGAGAGTACAAGCCCAACGGCAACAGCTACCTCTCCGTCTACGGCTGGACCCGAAACCCCCTTGTCGAGTACTACATCGTCGAGTCCTTCGGCACGTACAACCCCTCGAGCGGTGCTACCAAGAAGGGTACCGTTGAGGCTGATGGTAGCACCTACGACATCTTCGAGACTACCCGTACCAATGCCCCTTCAATCGACGGTACTCAGACCTTCCAGCAGTACTGGTCTGTTCGCCAACAGCACCGCTCTACTGGTAGCGTCGATACTGGTCTTCACTTCGATGCCTGGGAGAAGGCTGGCATGAAGCTCGGTACTCACGACTACCAGATTCTCGCTACTGAGGGTTACTTCAGCAGCGGATCTTCTCACATGACTGTCTCTGAGGGTGCTTCTTCCGGTGGCGGTGCTGGTGGTTCTACTGACGGTGGTGCTACTACTGGTGGCGATGCTACCCAGGGCGGTAACACTGGTGGCTCTACTGATGGCGGCGCTACCGGTGGTGACGCTTCTCAGGGTGGAAACGGTCAGCAAGGCGGAAACGGCCAGCAAGGTGGCAACCCCTTCCAACAGCCTGGAGGTCAGAACCAACCCCAGCAGCAAGAGATTGACACTGGCGCTAACGAGCCTTGCCAATAAGTCTAAGCACAAACCTTCCAAGCAAGAGCCTGGTGCCAATGTAAGCATTCTCCTTCGCTCACCGAATACTCAGATACTAACTTCTGCAGGCACTTCTATTCACGGACAACGTGGTGGCCAGAGCTGGACTGAAGCTGCCTGATGTCAGTCGGAGCTGCAACGGTACCTATGGTACTTCCGGGGCTTCAACGACAGGATCACGGGCACTTGGAGTTAGAGTTGGAGAGACCGTATTCTTTCATATCTACCGTTTCTCTCACCTTAGCAGAGAAGCGGTGGCATGTATATACTTGATGTATAAAATTCTTGCTTGCAATTCATGCCACAAATCGCCCAGTGAAACTCGGTCTACGAGAATTATTGCATCGTAAACATCCTCATTCATGATCTAATGCAGATTACAGACAGTCATCCCGTGAAACCATTCTTTCGGACTATTTCCTATGCCGGTGTTAAGATATCAATATGTTAGCCGAACCAGTGTTTGGTCAGAGGCATCTAGCAAAATTCCAGAACCACTTTTGACTCGCAACTTCTATGCACTTCCTGGCATTTAGGCCTCAACCATCCTTGGCCCACCAATTATAGAACTGAGAATAAAGAGAGATCATATACCGTACCTTATTGGATACCCCAGGATCGTCTAGTTCTTGAAATATCGTGCGCGTCTAATACATTCACGCCCCAGGATTGCATCACAGGTCATCCCTAATTTGACAAAGTCCCTGTCAGAGCCCGAAATCACGGCCCCACATCGGTCCGGCTTGGTCCGGATTCCCCTCCGTAGGATGCTCAAGCCACCAGGCAATAAATAGCGATTGCTTTCGAAAGGAAAATTGAATTTGAAGAAACAAAAAGGCTACATGAATCAGCTTCATTATTGTCATTATATTCCGTTCTTCTGCGATGGTCAAAGTTAGCGCTCCCCAATATGACGAATGGATGGGAGTGGTATGAAGTCATCAAAATGCAACCCAAATAACACTAGACTTCTCGAACTTGACAGGAACCCAATTGTGTATTTCGACTCTTACACGTCCTTGATTTACTACCTCAGCTTTAAAAATTATGTCTGGCGAAGATGCAACCCGTCGCTTCGCCAGAGCGATGCACCAAGTCTATGGCGACTTTGACAAGGACGCTGAAGCCTGGACCCCGCCCGATAACCCCGGTGCTGGCGGCCATAAAGGGCGATACCTATGGACAGATGCTTTCGGAGTTGTCAACTTCATCACACTCTACGAAGAAACAACGGACGACAAGTATCTCACCTTGGCCAAGCGCCTTGTTCAGACGGTTCATGACGTCTTAGGCCGCACGCGGGACGGATCGGCTCGACTACCGGGCGCAACCGATGCAGAGCCACTCAAAGGTGGTTTGAGAATAGGCAAAGAGAGCGCGAGTGGCAGTGATGGAGATGGACAGTATCATCACTACCTCACTCTGTGGATGTTTGCTCTCAATCGTCTTTCCTGGGCCACTCAGGAGTCGTCTTTCAATGACTTGGCTATTCAACTCGCCAAAGCTATCCATCCCAAGTTCTGCTTCCGGTCTGGAGATGAACTTAAAATGGTCTGGAAGATCTCCATGGATATGAGCAAGGTCCTCGTTCCCACCGAAGGCCATCTGGACGCCGCAACCGGATTCGTGGTCTACCGAATACTACAAGAGACGGCAGTAAAACAGGGCGAGAAAGACCAACTTCTCAAGGAAGAAATCAGCGACTATGAAAATGTCATGAATAGAAGAGACTCATTGCATCCTAGTGGCGACCCATTAGATCTTGGTATGGGGTTATGGATCTGCCATTTCTATCCACATGAAGAGTGGTCTCAGACATTTACTCGACAAGCGATGGATCTAGTTGGCAACTTCTTTGATGGTAAGTACACGAAATTGAGCGGACAGACCTCTCAGAGGCTGGCTTTCAGAGAATTTGGCGCCTGTTTAGGAGTCCAGTGTGTTGAGTCTAGTGATGCATTGAAGGAACGGGTCAGCAAATTGGTCGACTTCTGGGAGGAGCATATTCATCAGCATGATGGCGATGGGTTGAAGCCGATTTCACAAGTCATGTACGCAACTGCTATTATCCCTGGAGGTGAGTTGATTTCAAGTAAGTTCGTGAAAGGCTGCTAAATTAATTATTTCTAGCATTCCGGAGAGGCTTCATTGCTGGTAGCGAGCCATGATCCCCACCGTTTGACGGTTCATTAGGAGAGGCCGGGAAACGTACAACGTCGGCTCTAAGTGATAAAATATTTAGGCAAAATTTGCAAGAATGCAGGATAAATTCAGTACATCTTTTGACTAGTTTATTTTGACTCCAGATTCAAGGTCTTATGTCTTTCTTCTTGCCAGGCTCTGTTATTCATCGGCCCTGGTAACAATGGACTCACATGAACATAAGAGTTATCTTGAACGTGATTATTCTTGGGAGTTACATGGATTTTATTAAAATTCTTCTTCGTCAATCAATCTGTCTGAGAGAATATTCTCCGTGCTGCATCATTCTAAGAAAACCTTTACCTTGCCGCTTCTTCCTCGATGCGATGCGAATTTTCACTTTGAATCGTTAGCAATACGTCTATGGAGTTTCCAGGTGACAACATACTTTCATCCATGTCTTGCCAACATCCCATATGCAGACTCATTTGCGTTTTTGGGACTGCCCGAGATCTCACTCAACGCCAGGCAGGTGGCTCCCATTGGTTCCGACCATCCAACATGTTGCGATAGTATCATTGCTGATGGTTCGCAGACTAGTGGGCTCTCCACTCGCGGGGCATTATGGGCGCAAAAGGATAGCAGTCGCAGGATCAGTGGACTCAAGGGGACCCTCGTACGGCAGAGCCAGCGGTCAGATCAGGAAACACTATGAGGTAATTTCCGTCCAGTAATTATGTCTGAAGCTCTAGCTTAGCTGCTTCCTTTATTTTGCACTGTGTTTATCTCCAAGCATTGTTCTCAGGGACGTGTTCTTGGTCAGTAGCTAGGTAGGGTTTTCATGACTCGTCCTATGTGAGGCATCGAGCGAGGGTAAGACCGACCTTGATTGCTGTGACTTGGACAAAAAGTCCGCATTTCTTAGAAAGAAGTGATCGATATTTAGGGTCACGGCGTCGACTGGAACACCCGTCAGATGCGTCCACTGCCCGGACGGCTCCTAAACTCAAAGAAACATGAGTTGCCAGTGCTACGGACCCGATGACAGTGGAAGGGTCTGGGAGTATTCCTTCAACTTGAGCTTCCCGGACTTGTCTATTTATTGGGGACCTGATCCGTATCATTCTCAACAATCATCTCATCTCATCTTCACCACACAAACAACAATCATAACAACTTCTCGAACCCACGTCAAACCTACAGTCCTCAACCATCATCCACCACAGCAATCACCAAAATCTTCATCATGTTCTTCTCTTACCTCAACAAGCTCTCCTTCGGCGCCGCCAAGGCTGCTACCACCACAGACACTCTCGTCGACATGGCCAACCCTCGCTGCAGCTGCATGAACATTGTCACCTATACTGGCGGAAATCTCTGTGAGTACTGCAACGACAATCACAACTAGTTGATACCCTGGCAGTCTACCAGTCATGACTTGATTGGTCTCGCATTGGCTATTGGTAAGTCAATTGTGTCACTCTTCGGTGATCGTAAAAGACAGTAAAGAGCAACAAAGGTAAAAGAAAAGAAGACACAAGGGGAAAAAAAAGGATTTGTTTTGATGGATCATTAGTATGGGCCTGAGAGATTGGGGGTTCTTTGTTAAAGAACAAGTGCTTTGCACGGGTGGATGGGTTCATGGATGCTAGGTTAGGTAGGTGAAGTCAATACATAGGACTTTCCGGGAAAATTAAGACACTATAATACGATCATGAATATTTGAAATCGAATTCTTTGAAGCTCATATATTTGTTCCTGGAGATGCGACACAGCCCGGGAAGTCGTTCAATCAACAGATAATGACTGCGCAGTAGGTAGCACTGCCAACAACAACGAACGGACTCATGGTGTATTCAGGCGGCTGACTACCATCTTTTAATATGCCTGATGGCGTGAATTTTATTCCGTCTCCGGAGAACAAATGCCATGTTCTTCAACAAATCTTGCCTGGCCGTGAGTCCACTGCATTACCCTGTGATTAGAATTCTTGTTCTAGAGTAACTCCGGACATCCTGCAGCACCACTTAGTGCAGTGATGAGTATGCAAGCCCATTGCACATCTATAATATCCTTGAGATAGATGCATCGTCCTTTTGCATTCGTATATGAACAAGTTTTCCTGATCGGAGAGAGATTCCCTCATTTGTGGTGACACGAAGTCTTATGCCGTCCCTGATCATAGGTGGTGGATCACCAGAGGAGTGAAACTGATCGATACCTTCTGTCCATCCTTTAAGACCGTTTCCTTTACCCGTGTTGAAAATATCAATCTGTTGGCCGAACCAGTGTTTGGTCTGAGGCATCCACCTAAACTCGAAAACTACATTTGACTCATTGCTTTCTAGGGGCTGTATTTTTTAGACACTTAAATGCGAAGTACCCTTTAGACAACCAAGAATACAGCTGGAGGTGAAGAGAAAGCATGTTCCATGCCTTGTTAGACGTGCCTGGTTTATACCAGTCCACAAAGTAGCCTGTGCAGTTATCATACGCATGACCGAAGATGCAACCTCGCTTATGCCATACTGGGGGTGTTCGATCGACATCCCTTTGAGTATCGTTCCAAGTGAAAGGTACGATTCGATATACATTCGGTTCTGTTACACTCGTCACCACGCAAACATTACCGTCGCGAGCCAGGCATTTCGTTTGCTCGCCATAATCCATCTCGTGTTTGTCGATAACAGGTCGGTCATCAGTGCGCTGCTTACATGGAGGTCAAAGGCATAGTCTGAATCAGAGTCAGGAGATAATTGCTCGTCGACATCCATTCTAGTGCTTTGGTGGGATGCTGTGCTTGCGCTTGCGACGGATGGGTCACCATGCTGCTCGGGTGAGGAGGAAGATTGACCGACCGACTGAGGTCCCGCCAGAGCTGTTTTGCGCCCGGTCTCGTTTCGAAAGTCTTGAAAATTTAGCTTGGGTCCAAAGCTATAGACATAGGAGCTGACTTACAATATTTGCAGAAAGGCGTAGCATGATCGATTACATGCTTCAACTCAAACCATACCATCTTTGGCGACAGGAGCTCGCGTGGATCAAAAACTGAAAAAGGAGCCGTCATAATTACAGCAATATGTTCAGCGCGGATGCAGAAGTCTTCATTTAAAATGGGGTCTTGAATTGTAGCTTGCAAGGACTTCGCATGCTCTATCCTTTTCTCGCGTTCATCGATTGGTAGCAAATTGGCTGGTTAATGGTCAAGTCGTCTGAGTCGGCACTGGGCGCGACATGAGGGTGAAGTATCGAAAACCGTAAGCAGAATGAACAGGAGCAGTGTAGATTCTCTAGTATGATAGCTTAAGAGTTGAAGATTGGAGGCACTGATGAAGGATCTCGCTTCACAGTCATCGAGTTGAAGCTCCTCGAAAAGTGAGCATGAGCAGAGAATTTGCTCGTTTGAGTGGGTAAAAATATAAAGTATATCTTATAATGAGAGGTGTAATCCATTTAATGATATGAATCATTCGCGTAATGACAGAGCCTGCAGTAAAACCTATCAATCGGTTGAACCAACTAGCAGTAATCGCAGCAGTTGAAGATTTGAGCAATGTCCCGGCCGTCGACCGAGAACGCGGCCCCACATCAGCCCGGCCTGGTCCAGAGTCTCCTCCGTGGAACACCCAAGCCAACAGGCAGTAAGTAGCGCAAAGAGTCGCATTACCGCAAATAGTTTGCTAAGCAAACAAGTCAATAAAACCTAGGCATTCAAAAGTTAGATCACCCCTGCCCAACCAGCTCGTGCGCTCGGCCGTCAGACTACCCGGAGCTGATCCCTATGTCCAGCCGGACCTCGAACTCGATATCACAGACCATGGGAGCCGTTTCTCCCTGACCCGTACATCCCTTTCCCTCCAATTGCACCCGATGGATGGGTGACTTACTACTCTCCTACGTATCGCAGCGGGCTTCAGAAACACGACCACTATCTCGAGCCGATGGGAACCCCCAGCTGACGAGTGAGTGAGGCATTCAACAGAATTCTGAGCATAAGCCGTTGAGTAAGCTGCCGAGTTCATATTGGCCAATTAAGCTTCAGTGATTCGTCCTATATCTGTATAATTGACAGGAAACAACAAAACGGTCCAGGCGAACAACGGGAAACGAAAGTGCTGGGCTATTCCTTTTCGTATCAGGATGGAAGTGAACATGGAAGGGCATTCTATCCAAGAAGATTACCCATTGATAAAGGAGCATTGCGGAACTGCATCAATTTTGATAACGAGCGTATTTAGGACGATCTTTTGTTTGATATCGCCACAACACTATTATAAGCAGTTCGTAGCAATAATGGTTGAAATAAGGTCTCGATTTTACGCTCTGAGGCCATAAAGATACGTGGTATTTCTACAATGTAAAATTGGCCCGGTTTTGTTTATATATAGGACCCAGAAATTGGCCGTCTTGCGAAAATCCTTGAGAACATTGCCCCAGGTTTAGATCGCCTTGTTTCAGCAATGCCAGCGCAGTCGCCAGAATGTAAGGGGAGAGCACCGTTCTTGTTTTGGTATGCTATAGCCTTATAGCAATTGTATGTCTATAATAATATCGAGTTGTATCCTGCCCTGTAATTATATTGACATCGTCCGGTGGTCTATATCCGTGGGGTGTCATGAAGCCCTGGAGAAGCGATTTGGAGTTAATGGTCAACAATTATGTCACCAATTTCTTGAACGTCATGATTCTAGTTAGCGGGTATTTAAATTCTAACGCAACATAAAATCTTGAGCCTTTAAGGCAGTAACCAGCCTTGCGTATATAGAAAGAAGGTGGTTGCCAGTGTCGGGGGTTTCCGCCTCAGCGTCATCACCCCCCAATCAATGAAGACTGAACATAAATACGAGGTACTAAAGTATATATAAGTTGTAATAATACACTCTGTTTCCACAAAGGGATCCAGGGTCGAGGATGGTCTCTCAGCGGTGCATGCCGACCGGCCTCGAGCCGTAGAGCTTTTTTCTCGGTTTGCCCAAACCGGGGGTGTTCCTGTTCGAATCAAGTGAATCTTTCCTCGACTTTTTGGTTGATCTCGCTAAAATCTGTTGCTTGGTTGAAGAAGATGGTCGATATATCTTTACATTTAATCCCAGCAATTTGACAACTCAAGCTTTGTACTGGATAATGAAGTTGCACACCATGTTAAGTTATATCCTCTTGATAGTAAGTTTACAGAAAAATTCAGTTATTAATATTTAAAGTAGAGGAAGACGTCTATTGCAATTGAAAACAAGTGGCTAGGGGCGAAACTGATCGAGGACTGAGCATCTTCGATGAACCCAGGAAGCCAACTCCACATCGTATGAACTTATGATCTGTTATCCTAATATTAGGGAGGGCTTAGGCTAAAATGGGACCCTAAGTGAAATATCCATATGAGAACTCTTCCTCACCCTGTGATGCTCATCTCTGCATAATTACGCGACGAAGCATTGGTGTGTTGTGTCAAAACCAGCGAACACTCAAATCACGGCTCACAACAAATCTATTCCTGAGCCTACTTACACCGACATCACCGTCACAAGAGATCTACAGAAAACCTGAAATCAATAGAGCAGTTGACCATCTAGATGTCTATTCACGTAATGCGCCTTAATCATTGACAGCCATATCTTAGGTCGACCCATCACTTAGAGGCCTTCCACTCCTTCCTGACTAAACTCGCAAAGGACACGCAGAACATTGGCATGTAAGTACATTGAAGCAAGAAATGCTCAGCCCTATACAGATACTATGAAGATTGTAGGGGCATTGTCGTGAAACCTCGTCAGTCCGCCATAATTGGCTACATAATAGTTAGCCTAAACCTATTGAAGGCAACAATCAATCCTCGTGGGACATTTCGAAAACAGATCTGTATACCCAAGGGCATGTTTTGGCACATTGGCGTATGTACTCGACTCAGTCAAACTAGTCGTTGCTGAGCTTCAATGCCTGAAGCGCTAGGTCATCGGTGGACTTTGGCGCGTATCCTTCAATATACACATTGCTTGCTTACTTCACCGTTACAGGAGATTCTCGACTGAGATATTGGAACATATGAATTCTGTAACTAGTAATATTGGTGTCCATCAGCAGGCACAACCCGCAGAAAATGATCCGTCTAGAGAGGTATTTCATCCAGGTTTGGTATCTTAAGGGGGAATTTTAAACGTAAGACATATTCGCAAGACTGCTAACAAATGAAATCACCATCCAAAAACAAACCTCGTTAAACAAGCGAACCCTCCCGTAAAACGTAAAAAGAAAGCACAGGCCGTTATTCGTTCATGCTTCCAGTCTCATTTAGTATGGTATCTTTAAAGAAAACGCAATGAATCCTTTCCTCCCTTCGCTAATATCTCCTCACTAACAAGCTCATGATGTCGGTATAATACGTTGGTTGATCGTTTAGTCGGTAAAGAACTTGATCACGTTTTGTAAATCGCGGAGACCTACGCCGTGCTTGGGGTAGCAGATGTAGATCTCTTCGCCGAGGGCACCGAACTTTGATCGGAACGATGCCTTGCGACGGAGGCCGAGACTGTCGACGATAGATCGGTAGCTGGCACTAAGGAACTTGGCGCGAATACCGCCAACGTGCTCACCAGGTGTGAGCTTCTCGGAAACACCAGCACCAAAGGTGACCTTTCCGGTGACGTTCTGAAGCGCGAAGCTCACGAGGACCTCAATGGCACCGTTGACGGCACCAGGGAAGTCTAGAGCCCACTTAACCTGCCAGCCGTGGCGAGGAGCAAGCTTGGCCAAAACCACCAAAGATATGACCTTGCCATCCTTCTCGGCAGCAAAGTATCGTCGGTGCTCCTGATCGATCCAGGGGCGGACCTCAGTGAGGTGGACCTGCTTACCCTTACGAGAACGCTTCCACTCTTCAATCGCGGGGTTAGCGCGAGAGATGAAGTCCTCATCAGGCTTGACTTCGTGAATCTTGACACCTTCACGTTCTACACGGCGAGCCTTTGCTGCGAGGCCATCAATCTGAGCGCTGTTGTGCTTATCAGCGTCGACACGTTGCTCCTCGGTGCAAGACAAGCTTCGCCAGCGAAGTTCAGAGGCAAGAATCTTCTGGACTTCGTAAGAGACGAGCATCCAGAAAGGAGTCAATCGGAGGTCGACAGTAATATAGTGGATAAAGTCCTTGATGACTTGTTGATACTGGCTGCGGTCGCAAAGAGGGTCACCAGTGATCATGGCAAACTTGTCACGCTGAACCCAACCAACAGCGGCACCGGTGGAGTGTCGCCAGATCTGGAAACGGTCGTCAAGCCACGAGGTGTTGGTAGCATCACCGTAGTTGGCGATCAGTTTCTCAATAGGAGGAGGGGAGTCGGCGTGCTGGGGCTTGGTGGTGTCAGCCTCTGGGTGAGGAAGACCAGGAGCCTTGGTAGGAAGAGACTTGGGGTCTCGGTGGAACAGAGAAGCATATCGAACATCGCCAAGCTCGAGCATCCAAGCGACAATACGCTCGAGGCCAAGACCAGCGCCAGCGTGAGGAGGAGCTCCCAGCTCAAAAGCAGTAAGATAGTCTTCCATGCCATCTTCAGACATGCCAGCAGCAGCCATGTTGGCGCGGAGCTCGTCAACATTGTGAATACGCTGACCACCAGAGCAGATCTCCTGTCCTCGAATGAAGATGTCGAAAGATCGAGTCCACTTGGGATCTTCGGGGTCCTTGGCAGTATAGAAGGGACGAGCGTTGGCAGGGAACTTGTCGAGGACGTAGTAATCGGTGTTGTACTTCTCGCGGACGAGCTGGCCGAGTCGCATCTCATCGGGGGTGGACAGATCCTCCTCCTCAACATCACGTCCATCTTCACGAAGCATCTTGATGCCTTCGCTGAAGGGGAGGATAAGAGTCTCCTCCAGCCACTTGAACTCGCCACTGGGCCATCTCTTGCGGACGACCTCAAGCTCACGAGAAGCATAAACAGTTCTGAAGACTTCCTTGAGGAACATGTCAATAAAGTCGATGACCTCATGGTAATCGGTATCAATGGCCATCTCGAGATCGAGACCAGTGTACTCGGTCAAGTGACGGTGGGTGTTGGAATTCTCAGCACGGAAGACGGGGCCAATCTCGAAGACACGACCGAAATCGGCAGAGATAGCCTCCTGCTTGGCAAGCTGAGGGCTCTGGGCGAGGAAAGCACGGCGACCGAAGTAATTGACAGCGAAAACAGCGGCACCGCTTTCAGTGGCGGCAGGCTGAAGCTTGGGGGTATTAATTTCGACGAAACCTTGCTCTTCGAGGGTGCTTCGGAAGATTCGGGCGACCATTGAACGAATCCGGAAGAGTGCCTGGTTGGAGGGATGTCGGAGATCGAGGATTCTGGCGTTCATGCGGTTGCGCAGAGTCTCCGGGGGCTTATAGTTGCTGAAGGGGAGGTTCTGGGCGGGGTTAACGAGGTGAACAGACGCGACGTCAACCTCAACACCAGAATGTGTAGCCGATCGAATGGGCTCGGGAGGGCTCTTGAGGGTACCAGTGATCTGGACCAGAGACTCGGGGTTGATCTTTCGAACCCAGGTGATAAAGTCGGCATTACTGGCATCACGGGCGAGAACACCCTGAACGGAGTGAGTCTGGTCGCGGAGGAGGAGGAAATCGAGGACCTTTGAAATAGGTCGCTGTGTTTCGATGCGGGCTCGGAAAGTAACTTCTGTGCCAATAGGCAGACTATCGAGCTGTGCAATTGTGTTGATCTCGCCAGGGTGAACAGGCCAGTCTGAGCTCATGCTTGTTCGGCCGCTATCGAGAGATGTTCGACTACTAGGGGCGATAGCGCCATTGGTAGTAGTGGTAGTATTGCCATCCATGCTAGATCTAGCAGAGTCCTTGCCGGAGCCCACAGTTTCGCGAATGGTTCGAGAAGGAGACGCGGAACGAGGCGAAGAGAAAGCTGAACTCAAAATAGCTGCAGATGGTCTCGTATCAATGCTCAGCACCGACGAAGCAGGCCGGCTGGTCTCCGGGCTCGCCATATCGAGCGACGTCGGTGATGATGTCAGAGTAGTGGCTTTTGCTTGTGAAAGGACCGAGTCTATGGAGACTGGAGATAGTGGGGGCGATGATAACGCCTGTACCAGGGCTGGAGTAGAGGAGGTGATTAAAGGTGAGGGAACTTTAGGCGGAGAGAAGGAGGAGGAAGAAAAAGTAGAAGTAGAAGGTGAAGGAGGAGCTGAAGAATTTGTGGTGGTCGAGGATCCTTTTAGACGATACTTAGATGGTAGTGGTATGCCAAAGGCTGATGAGACGGGAGCAAGGATGCCCGTCATAGTTAGGTAGCGAAGTACAGGGCCGCGGACGGAGACAGGGCACGGAGGGTGCAGGGATCAGAGGATCGGGAATTTGGAGGTGATTTGATTGTGATGACGGGCCCTGACCGGGAATGTCTCGCTCTCTCGCTCAGGCTGAATCAGTGGTTGGCTGGCTTGCAGTCGAGTCGAAATGGAGGGTGTGGCACGGTGGGTCAGCCACACTTGAAATCCTTGATATCCTGACTTGGCTTGCTAGGTGCTATTTCTACAATACTTGGTCGAGTCGATGACGATCGAGTGGGCTTTTGGGTTGCTCTGATTCCCCTTTGAGCGTTACTCAGGGACTTGTCTTCGATGCGATCGTGGCTGTGACGATATGTGTATAAGTTACATGTGTGGCTGAGGCAAATAACAATATCAGAGTTGATTGATTGATGGATGAACGGTTAAATGGGTATATTGGTGAGAATGAGAAATCAAACACCAAATAGGAAATGTTGGATGTTTATATCAGTTCATAATTAACAGTACGAACTCCGCATCCACGGCACTTTCGGCCTCTCACGGAAAACAAGACTGCTTACAATACCGGTGAGGAGAACAGTCAGGGAAAAAAAAAACTTCATTGACAAATTCCAATCGCTTACTCTAGCAGCCACCAGTTCGGGCTCGGCTCAGTGCATAAACCCGCGGAGTGGTGGTTCAGCATGGATGACAGGTGACTCGGCATTGGGATGTAACTCGTTCCGCGCGTGAGGGTACCGAGAAATTTACGGAGGTAGATCCCACTGCATCACAGGTCAGTCAGCACGGGTTTTAGCGTCGGGTCTAGCGCTAGTGCCCTCCTGTAGCTGCTAACAGCCCTAGAAGATGGGGCATCGCTGATTCAAGCATGACATGCCATGAGTAACAGGCCCGGTAGTGGCATGTGGATGTAAGAGCCTCCAAGTGCGAAAAGTCCGAGTGCTTGATTCCGTCACGATTCTTGGATTCGGGGAAGACATGTCTCTGAATATGTCTTGGAGACTGTTCAGAATATTAGACTCCATCATCTGTGTCAGGTTGAGCAATTACACTCAGCCACGAGTACAGTATCACGTCAAATAAAACGCCAGAAATACATGTCCAGAGCCAAGGCCTTATTGCCGTCAGACGTTCAGGTCCCAAGCTTGGCCTCACCCAGAAGTGCCAAACAAGCAAGGGATGGCTGCCGTTTGCCGTCTGGGCAGTCCTCTACGTACCCTCATAAGTACCAGATACGTCAACGAGTGGCACTGAATTAGGCAATGCGTTAATTCCGTGACATCAGCAGGGTCGCTGTAGATTTTTTTTTTTTTAGCAGAGTGAGAGAAGAGAGTCAGGGCTCCCCTCCCGCCCCCGGATGTACGGGGCCGCACGGAGCTGGTGATTGGAGTTCGGTGGAGATGGTCCGGGATTGGCTTGATAATGCTGCCAAGGCCAATGACATATTCTTAAACCCATCGGCGATTGACGATTATCAAACCGTTGATTTTCATGTTCCAAGGTCGTGTGTCCGTTCATCCAAGACTTTATTGCGACCTATTGAAGATGAAGAGGGCATACTCAAGGCTGATGACGAGGTTTCTTTACGAGGAGTTGTCTTTAACTGGCCTGACGTCAATTCAGATCAAACGTCCAAAACGGACTTTATGGTTGGGTTACCTAGCCAAATCAAGAGAACATTCTCGTATCTGAGTGTCAGTTCTCGACTCTCGTCTCTTCTCTTTTCCTTCTAAAAGAAGACTCCACTTGTCTGTCCCGCTGCCGCATTGACCACTAAAACGACCCAGCTAAGCGGGAGATAACTACGTCATAAGCATAAACTCTCAAACTCACCTCACCTAACCACTTTGGTTTGCTCTGACCAGGTTTTAGTTCAGGAGCTACTGTGTTGCTTTGCTTGGTTGCTTGCTTATCGCTTAATTCACATTCACATAATCAATCTCTCAAAATCCTCTCAGTTAGCGACTGATTACTCAGTCTGTCCCTCACTGTTTGATAACCTGCTTTTGCAATCCGTAGGCGAGACACGTACTACTAATGACGGTCAACAACCTTCAAACTGCTTACCCCCCTCAAAACAAACCTACCTTAGACGCTATCAAATCTCGCGCACGCACATCAGCAAACTATCATTCTTTTTATTCCTTCTGATCAGCAATTTTGAACCAATCCTTGCCTTTATTGCTTCTCTTACAGCGCTTACATACGGTATTGTACCATTAATATTGTACTGTACTGCATACACTCAGTCAACCACGTGTTGCACACAGTCTATCCACCGCTTCTCCGTTGCAGCCGGGTCTCGTCTTGGCTTGACTTGGGCTTGGATTGTGCTTCCTCACTTTCCAGCTTCTCTCCTGTTGCCGTCTTTTCCTGACTCCCAATCCAACCCTTCTCTACCCCTACCATAACCAACCTAGCCCGCTGCAATCTGCAGTCTCACCCCAAAAGTCAAAGTCCCATAGGCTGCTTTTGGTGAGGTGTTTACTGTTTGCTGGCTAGGAACCCCTCCCAGATTAAATCTGATATGGAGACTGAGTTCACCCCCTCTGAGTCACGACCAACCACCCCGGAACCTCCGGGCTACGTGAATCCTCTCGAGTCCAGCTCTAGATGGTACCTGATCGCTCGTGCCCAAGCCATTCGTTCCGCTGCCAGTCTGGGTTTCAGTATCGCTAATCGAACTGACCCTCCTGCACCCTCACCAACCAAGGACATTTGGCTCGATGCTACCCTGTCAAAGACTGATCTTAGCCGCGCCGACCGCGCCAAGACAAAGATCAAGGCCGAAGTATGGATGCCCCCCCGTCCCGCGATCGGTGCCCGGGCTGCCGTTATAAACTTCCACGGAGGTGGTTGGATTCTCGGTCAAGGCACCGACGATGCCCGTTGGGCCGGTGCCATAATGGCTAATCTGGATGCGGTTGTCTTTACTGTAAACTATCGTCTCGCGCCATCATGTCCATTTCCGACACCCATCGAGGATTGTGTGGATGCAATTCTACAAATTAAGCATCGTGCTGCGGAATTCGGCATAGACCCTGATCGTATCATCCTTTCGGGGTTTTCCGCTGGTGCCACAAATGCCCTGGCAAGCTGGATCATCCTAAACGACCCTGAACGATGGGGTTACAAGTTCCCCATCGAGCCTCCAAAGATTGCGGGCATCACACTCTACTATCCCCTCCTGGACTGGACCATATCGCGTCCGGAGAAGCGGCTTACATGCGCAAAGCCGGAGCTTACCTTACCCAAGGGTCTAACAGATCTAATAGATGCTTCCTTCATCTATCCAATCATTCCTCGCGAGGAACGTTGTGATCCAAGACTATCGCCGGGGTTGATGCCGGACGAGTTGCTAAAGAAACTCCCTCCGATTCACCTAGTTTTGTGCGAGTATGACATGCTCCTTGCTGAGGGTCTCAAGTTCTCAAATCGTCTCAAGGATGCTAACAAGCAGTTTACATTACGCATAGTTGAAGGGGAGAAACACGCGTGGGACTGTCCACCGCCCATGTCGCCAAAGGAGAGTGTTGCCATTGAGTATCAAGAGGCCGTTGAGGCCATGGCCAAATGGTTTGGCCAGAAGTGTGAGACCGACACTGAGTCCTTGCGCTCAATGAAACTGAAACGGCCGGTTCTCAAGCGACCCAAATACCTCTCTTTCAAAACCTGGTCCGGGAGGTAGTGGCCCCTAGCAGGGTTTTGTATTCTCGTTGGCATGATCATCTTGGTTTTCTTTGTCTTTCAACCGAGCGAGGCGCACGTTGCGATTAATGAGACAAGACTTGGCAACACATCAGAGTCAGAGCATTAGATTGGACATAATGGGTTTTAAGCGATAAAAATGCATATTACAGACATAAATAAGACAGATTTTCCGATATATAAATCCAGGAACCGGTGGCAGTGCAAAAATAAGCATCAGCATTTTGGTTCTTGTCAAGATCATGGCCACTACCAAGCGTGTATGCCAGCCCAATCAAGACAAGCATTCCCAGCCCTGTCAGCAAAAACAAACTTCGGCATTTGCTGTTTTCAGTCATTTCCACCCCAGGTGTAAATCAAGAATGGGAACCAGATACTTCGAGCAACGGAAAAGATACTTGAGCATAGCATCTGGTTTAAGGGTCCATCTCCGGAAGCGTCGGATATGTAGACATTGGCTAGATCGTAAACATGTGGCATTTCAACAGCATGCCGCTAATTGGTTCGTCCGTTTTCACACTTTCTTTCATCATTGTGAAAACATGCATCTAGGGACTCTCAGCTAAGACTAGTTCTGCCTTACAAACATCATGTGGGGATCGTTGGTCAGCTGCTTATCTCTGCATCTATATGCACGAACCGTGTGAGACGCTCTGTGTTGTGAACGAAGCTTGTGACTGAGAGTGAGAGAACTGAAGCTAATTCGTCGGGGTTGTGTCAATATGCCGATGCGTCTTCGTTGTCCGGAAGTCCCGAAGAACCCGGGGGGAATATCTTGGACTCTACGGCATCTTTATACCCATGACGGAATTATCAGACGAGAACTTCAAGTTTAAATAGATCACAAAATCACGGTAGGTTCGATTTTTCAACAATGCCAAGATAATCAGATGAAAAACATGTTAACGTAGATGATAAGCGGG